>QVRM01002405.1:0-2500 GCA_003439945.1 Dermanyssus gallinae
CCGATGCCACCCTTGAGAGAAAATTGTCAAATCCTTATCGCTGCATGCGCCATTGTTGAGCTGTGATCCTCGACGATGTTTTTTCTCTACCTTCTTGTCCTCTTTCTCCTCCTCCTCGATAAGAGCTTCGACGAACTCAAGCGAAGAACGAAACGAACGTAAAACGAACGTAAACTAAGCTAACCAACCAACTAGCTAACCAACCAACTAATTAACTAACGCGACTGGCAAACAACTGTACGCGCGCAAGCTGTAAACGCCTCCATGTTAGCTATGGCCAGTCAAGGAAACGAAATGCCAGCCGAGCAAGCGAGAACAGTTACAGGGGCGCATGTGAATGTGTGGCCAGAAACAGCGTGCATTCGTAGCAATTGAGTTTGATCGAACTATTGAAAGAAAAAAGAATCTTTAGTAAGTCACGCTAAATACAAACAACTAAAGAACTTCTTTAGTCAAACGGAGCAGCAAAAAACACCTAGATGGAATACGAGCAAAACCAGGGGAACGAATAGATCATGTCAGGTGGCGCTGTTGTTGTTGTCGTTGTTGTTATTATTTCTGTTGTTGCTGCTGTTGTCGTTATCGTCATAACTCTAATATCCAATGGACGGAACGTGTCATTCGGATTGCTTCAGTCGCCGTTCGACGTCGTTCTGAAGTTGTCTTCTTGAAGCAGGTGTTTTTTTTGTTTTTATGTTTGCCACCCGAATAGAGAAACGTGTCCGTCTCTTTGTTGCTGTTGCTGTGTTTTTTGCTAGGAGTCGTTGTGGTTGTTGCTGTTGTTATTGGTGCTGCTGCTGTTGTTGTCGTTGTTATTGACATCGGTGTTGTTGTTGTTGTTGTCGTCGCGTCCGGACCGATTTGTCCGTCTAACTGTTTGACCTAGTTGGCGCCACGGAGTTCACGTCACCGATCGGTTGGCCGCCCCAACGAAAGAAAGTGCATAACAAAAAATCGAGATCACTGTTCGCTGGTTGGTTCGCCTTCTTTTGTCGTTCTTCAGTCGTTTTCTTCATTGTCCTTCATATATACTACTACATAGGAGACAATGCCGCACCGTCAGCCGCCAATCGACAGCGGTCTGCCTTGCCAGCGCAGAAACGCATTCTCAATAGCATATTGTATATGTGTACATATATGCTGCATCCTAACAACCGCTCGATTGTCAAGCAGCATATTCTACGCGTAGTGCTTGTCGTGGGCATAATCGTACGGCGCGTAAAACCATCTATTTATGTGGTAGTTACATCGGCATCGAACATCGACAGCGTATCAAGCAGCACGCATACCAACGAAACTCATAACAACGACAACAGGCCGGTAACTGTACTGGTTGTTGTTGTTGTTGTTGTTTTCGTCGTTGTTGTTGTTGTTGTAGTAGCTGTAGTAGCTCATCTAACTGGTAGTTAATCTTACAAGTTAGCTAGTTGAATAGTGGCAGCTAGTAAGTATCTTGCCAGTGCGGCTAATCAACTCAACCAATATTACAATTGTATACGCGATTAACGGGCAGCCGTTTAAAGCGCGCCCCTAATGTCACCACACATAAATATCGTAGTAGGAAGAAGCAGTAGACACGGGGTAAAAAGGACTCGGAGCAAGGCGTCAAACGTAAAACCATCATCATCATTATATACGCACTGCCGGAAGCACCGATACAACAACAACAGGCATCGATAAGAATAACAATGGTATTGAAGCAGCAGGACAGCTCGTGTCGATGTGCTGCTGCTGCGCGATGATAAACGTTCAAATGTGCCGGAAGGCGATTGAAACACCGCCTCAACGAAACAACACTACAAAAGTGAATACATATATAAATGAATAAGCTAACGAATTACAGCGGTTCAGGGGGAGACAGACGACAGACATAACGACGACGACGACGGCGACAACAACAACAGCAACAGTAGAAGTACCGGTAATAGTAACTGTAATAATAATAATAATAATATTCATCAAACTACAAGTAACAACAACAACTACAACAACAACAGCAACAACAACAACAGTGAGTGATGTGCAGAGCACTTAACATTAGGGCGCGCATTACAGTGCCGACTTAGCGATGGCACGATCGGGGGTAGCGCATCTTCAACATCAAGCGTAGAGCATTGCTGCCGGAGGCCCACCGTCATACTCAACGGCAAAAGCTGTCCCAGCTCCCCTCTCTCTCTCTCTCTCTCTCTCTGTCTTCTCTCACTCGCTCTCTCTATCTATCTATCTATCTTTCTCTCTCTGTGTGTTTGTCTGTTTTTCTCTAGTTCTCGTTCGCCTAGCGCACCACGCACTCATACACAATGCGTCTGAAGTGTGTCATTGACGTCTGTCTCAAGTTTCGGACAATTAAACATGGTTCGACTGCAAACGCGCATTCAGACTCCCAGGCGCCAATTCTGACACATGTATATAAACACATGCATTATATATACATATATATATATATATATATATATATATAGAGAGAGAGAGAGAGAGAGACGGGCGTCGCTTCAAATTT
>QVRM01002405.1:5000-44314 GCA_003439945.1 Dermanyssus gallinae
ATATTGGCACAGGGCCCACAAGTTGTTGGTGGCACAAAAGCCCGAGGCTGTGTATCCTCACTGTGGTAACCGCAGGAGTTCATCCGCGGTATAACGGACCAGCAGCGCTGAGGCCGCGCGCGCGACCGGTTCGCCGAGTCACGTGCGGGATTACTAGCGTACCTCCAAGGTGGCACCGGTGGAACTCGGCCGAGAACGAAGTCCTGCCATCTGCGACTGAACTCGGTGGCTGGCCGCTACAGCTACCGCTATCCGCATTGTCCATGTATAGCTGGCTTCTCGAGAGCAAGCTGTACTTAAATATGCGTGCTCATATTAATATATATATATATATATATATAACATGACAACACTTAGCTGGCATTGTGTTGATAACATGGTAAACGCATTTGCCTATTATATATATATATATAAATATATATATATATATATATATATATATATATAAATATATAACACAAAGACACTTAGCCTATTATATATATATATATATATATATATATATAAATCTATTGAAACGGCGAGTCCTTTGGGCGTGTAAAAAAGATGCACTACAGGGCCATGATTTGCCGCCGCCAAATCGGCTCACATATCACGACGCCGATTAGTGGCCGATTCTCTAGTTTTTAACATCGTTCTCTATGGGCAACTTGTTACGAACTTGGAAAGTTCCATACAAATGTTCCTTTAGGCTCGTTTTTTTGCCAGAAAGTGTTTCCCAGCAAATGCGAAAGTGCCCAATCGCCTGTCAGCTGGTATTTGACGTATACGCATATATATGACGTCGCCAGTCGCACGGTGCTCAAGCTTGACCTGCCCATGCTTACGCTGTTTATATCGCAGCCTAGACACGTGTATATTGGTACGTACGACTATGTACACAACAAACATCGACATAAAAGTTATGCAAAAAGTAGCATCAGACTTTTTGTTAGGGAACATCTCGCACACACACACACAGACACAGTAAGAAGTAGGACATTTCACCCTACAACAAACCATGAGATGTGCGTGACCGCGCGTTCCGTGCAAACCACCTGACGCTGATTTGGACAGTAGATGTTGGGGGTGCCAGAGGTTTTCCGAGTTTATCAGTGCCTTTGCACAGGTGTCGGTCGGCGAACTTCATAGGGATGACGACGACAACGACGACAACAACAACAACAACAACAAAAACAGCGACGACGTATATTACAGCGACGCCGACAACAAAACTACATGTTACTTTCAGTTGTATGACGATGCATGGGCGCAATGAGATTGTGGGCGAATCGCACTGTGCGAACGGCTATACCAAACGCGGCACCCGGCGAACTATCAGTGTCGCGTGCTGTGGCCAACGTCCAGCGTCCCAAAACTGGATCGCTACTATCTCACGCCTTGCATTGCATTGCTACTGTATCGTTAATGATGCAGTAGCAAGCGCTAAACCAGCTGCCAGCTTTCGGAGTGCGCTTAGGCCTTATAACGCTGCGGGCGGGAAAGATGGGAATGGCACGAGCGTCGGCCTGGACATACGCATATATGGATACACACACACAGATAAACAGTGGGAGTAGTACAAGCCAGCGGGGCATGGTATTGAATGCATGTGACAGTGGTTGGCGTGACAATGATGACGATTTTGACATCATCAATAGCAGCAATGGCAACAGCAACACCGTCGGCGGTGGGAGTCTGTGAATCGTGGGTTCGATCCCGACGCGACGCATAACGGCTGGTCGTGAGTTCGATTCCGGCATTATCATAATGGGCATAGTGGGTAGATGCCGAGGGCTTGTTTCTGATGTGCGTTTCCTGTCATTCCCAAGAAATCTACGTGTTTTTTTTTGTTTCTAAAACATCGGTACTAGTAAACTAATTAATATTAGTTTACTAGCACTGATGATGATAGCCTTCATTTTCTCTGTTCCCACTGCGGCTGCGTCTACCGATCGTAGCAGTAGAGTATTTACATATAGCAGGATTAGCTAAGTACAACCTTTAACCGTAAGACTATTGCAAACAGGGCAAATCATTACCAGTGATAGTGTTTCTGCTGAGGGACGCACTATAGTTGTTGCTACGCGCTGCGGGCCTTCGAGTTTGACCGACGAAGGACGTGTGCCCCACAAGCGACCGCCACCACTGTCGCTACCTACAACTATTTACTTGGGCCACTACCCTACGACTAGGTTCGTATGTGCGCACCCAGTCCGGGAAAACTGGGAGTTCGGGAAGTTCATGAGTGAAGATGGCTGAGGAGGTCGAAGTCGCTGTATAGTTCACCCAACCACCCACCGTTTACCGAGACGAAATGTATAGATAGCACTTTCGGTGAGAGGTGAATATGGCGTCGACACGTTCCCGGGCCAGTTCAGGCTTGCATATCCTAAGCGGCAACAAAAAGAACGCCGCCTGGCAGGGTCATACACAGATACACATACATAAATGGATGGATAGATGGATAGGTGGATATATAGATACAGACGTGCATATACACATTCATCCGTACATACATACAAATATACATGGGTGCATACACATGTCCCCGCTATCGAACAGTAACGGCACTTAGCGAACTCACGCTGAGCAGCGCTACCCCTGGGGGGTGGGCGATGCGACGCGACAACCCCATAGCAGTGGGGCTCGAGTAATAGCGCACGAGTGTCTCTGAGAGCCAGTGGAACTCGTGAGAGAGAGAGAGAGAGAGTACATACACATGCGTATGTACTCTTACAGAGCGATGCCCGCTCGGAGGAGGTCGTTGGAATAGAAAAGACAGACGAAGGACGGCGACGAGATGAGGGGGAAGCTTGCATTTGTCGAACAACTGCGCCAATCTACTGTCGCCGATCGCCTACTCACGGTCGCCAATTAGCTGCGAACGCTTTGTCTACGAACGCGTTTAGAGAGCAAGACAGACCATAAGAGAAGCAATAGGAGTATAATCCGCTGTGACGCGAAACGGTATAGTAGTAGTAGTAGTATAGTAGTTCCAGTAGCCAAACAGCCAAACCTAAAAAGCGGCGGAGTTTAGAGAAACGCCGGCCATCGTACGCATATTAGTGCTTGTCATGCAGAACAACCGTCGCATACGACGTGTACATCATCAATTTAAATTAAACAGGGACAACAGTAAGAGCTTAAACGACAGCAACAACAACAACAACCTCACCAGGCACCAACTTGAATTAAGTGGTTTAAATTTGAACCCTTATATGGCTTGATGTCACGGCTAATGCGGCTGCTGCTGCTGAAGGACTGCAGATGTTCGTATTGCCTGCTCATCCTTCATTCCATCATTGTGGTGATGATGCTGTTATGCTGCCTGTGTGTTTGGCCGTCGGCGGGATCAACGATTAAGTGTGCAGTGGCCAATGTGTGGGATCGACGCATCATCATCATGACATGATGGCAAGCTATGGGACTTTTCGGAGGGTTTCGGATCGGGAAGACGCCCAACAGGAGAACGGGCTCCCTGTAAAGCAGCGCTCTCAGCGTACACTGATTAGGCTACTCCTCTATCCGGCTGCTGTGTATATGTAACATTGGATTGCGTGTACTGTGCCGTGCGAGTCGAGTTTGCCAGCGCAATCAGGCAGCGAGCTGACATTTGTCGTACAGCGGTAACGAGCTCAACTTGAACGAGTAGTGCTCTGTTCCCAGCGTGGCAGCGTGTAGAGGTTCGATGACGTAACGTCGTCGCATTGTTACCGTCGTTAGTCACGGTTGCAGCCGCAGAGGCTGGGGTTGAGGGTTTGGGGGCATCACGGCCACACGCCGAGGCACAACACGCAGAGGCTTAAGGCGTAAAGGCGCACACCCAAACATACACACCGCAATGCAGCCACATTGGCCAACATTGTCGAAATCGAACGACGGACTCGTGCCCGCGCCCAGCCAAGTTCATTCATTCAATGCGGTGGCGGCGGCGGCTAAATTGTTTAAACCCCTCGAATCAGTTTCAAGTATCGAATGTCTTCGGGACACCAGCTTTCGTGAGACCAGATTGCCGACTCGTTCCCCGACTCTCGATGTGTTTGTCTTCTGGCCGTCTGTGTCTCTCGGTCTAATCTGTGTCTACCTACCTACCTACTATCTACGTATCTCTGTGTGTCGTCGATGTCTCTGTGTGAATGTCACTGTGTGGTATTTGTCTATCTGTCTGTGAGCTCGGTGAGCTGCTATATACACCTCGAGACTTAGGCTTGAGTAGTGGTAGTGGTGGTAGTCGTAGTAGTAGTAGTTCTTAGTTGTGTTGTAGTCGTGGTCGAAGCAGTCGAAATACTAGCTGTAGCCGCGTAGTTGTCATTGTCATCGCCATCGTCGAAGCCGTTTGAGAAAATCCCTCAGAAGTGGCTGGTGTTGCTCGCAGCGCTTGTGGGCTGGGTGTTGTTTGGGTGGGTGTTTGGCTGGCTGGGTGGGTGAGCCAGGGAGCAAGCGAGCAAGCCAGCGCTTGGGTGTCCTGAGCGACCACAACAAAGCAAGGATTAGGATCGGGGGGATCGAGAGGATCTGGGAGCAGCCGCAGCAGCAGCCGCAGGACGACAAGCCGTCGGGAAAAGGACGCAGGAACAGACACGCACGAGTCCAGACACCGCCGCCCATCCCTGCTGCTGCGGCTGCGACTGCTGGTGCCCCCGCCGCCGCTGCAGCTACAGGCGCCAGCACAGGGACACAACAAGCAGCATTGTAACTGCGGTAACGACTGGTAGCCGACTGGCACCACGTGCGCCACCATGGGCGCTGCCGCCCGCCGCATGCTTCTGCTGCTGCGGCTGCTGCTGTTCTTGATGGTGTTGATGCTGCTGCTACACTTTCCCCTCATTGGTGGTAACGCCGATCCTAGACAGATCATCATTGGCGCTTCGTCGTGAGTGTTCGTTTGCGATGCAAAAGATGACCATGGAAATGGCGCCGGTGGTGATGATGATAGTGACAATGATGATGATGATGATGATGAGGAAAAGACGACGGGAATAACAACTACAGGAACAACAACAGAAACAACAACAGCGATGAAGACGACAATGATGAAATCGGCGCAGGATGGGAAGGACATCGTTGGCGCGGCGAGAACGACACGAGACCACGAGATGAGGAAGACGATGAGGGCGACAGATCAGCGACGGACGCAGAAGGCCGATTTCGTCCTATTTGTAGCGCAGCTAACGTCGTAGCTAGCGTGTCTGATGTCTTGCAATTGCTATTGCTACTACCGCCGCTGCTGCTGCCGCTATTACTGACGGTGTTGGCTTCGGGTCGGTTCCCAGGAGTTGGATTGCCTTGGCCACAGGGAGGCCGTCAACACGCACAGTGCTCTGACCGCGCCAGACCACCAGACGATAGGTAGAGAGAAGAAGGCAGAGGGAGATACAGAGAGGAAGAGATAGGAAAATATAGGAAGCGAGAGAGGCAGACAGAAAGAGACAGTTCGTAAGGCAGACGAGCGTCGGCGACGACGACGACGACGACAACAACGACGAAACTGCTCCTGCGATGGCGCCGCAGGATGGCTGTTGTGAACGAAACCAGTGCGCCCACCACTCCTTCTAAGTGGTGGGTTCATCATCATCATCAGCAGCCTTCTTCCACTCCGATCTATCCTCCTGAGTCTGTGCTCCAGGACGAGCAGCAGCAGCAGCAGCACCAGCAGCTAGCCGTCGCGTTCGCTTATGAGCGACCGCGTGTCTGGCTTTGACACGCTGGCACCCGAGTTCGTCATCATCAACACACGACCTCCATCCAGCTCAGACGCCAGGACCATCCGGGTCGTCGTTGTCGCCTCCGTTGGCGGCGGCGGCGTCTTGTTAGGAACATGGAAGCGCACTTCCTCATGAGTCTCAGCGCGGACTTGGAGCTGTAGGTGGTGATGGAAACAACGATGATGATGATGATGCAGATAATGCTGATTTTGCTTTCGATGGCGATGGTCATGATGGTGATGATGATAATGACGACGACAATGATGATAATAATGATTGATGGTGATGATGAGTACATGATGAAGTTGTTGGAGTTGATGGTGTTGATGGTGATGGTAGTGGTGGCAGCGGCGGCGGCGGCGATGGTCTTGTGTCCTCAAAGCCGAATTTGCTCGAGTGATGAGAGAGTGTCGCCGACTGTGATGATGGGCCATTGGAGGACCACGACGGGGGAGTGGGGAGCGATTCGATCAACTGCCTACTACAGCAAACTACAACTTCAACTGCTACAACTACCCCAACTACGACGACAACTACGACGACGAAGGCGCCAGTAGCGGCGGACACAGCAGCAGGACCAACTTCTATCGCAGCCGCATGCATGTCGCTACCTATCGCAGCCCTATCGAGGTAGCGTAAAGGGCCAGCGAATGCGCTCGTTGACAGAGACAGTTGCACTTTAAGTCACAACCGTGCGCGAGTAAGTCGCAACATCGGACGGACAGCTGCGTGAAGGTAGACGTGGACGACGACAAATCGAAGTCAAGCTGCGGTGAAGGCCCCGAACACCACAACATCGACCACAACAACAATAGCAACAACAACAACAACAATAGCAACAACAGCAACGTCAACGACCGATGATGACGACGCAGACGACCCGAATGCAAGCGACGCGGACAACAACGACGGAAGAGACCATACGGACCATAGGTTTGTTAATCGACGAACTAGAACTAGTCGCTAGTCGCTAGCCCGTCGGTGTTCGCTCCCTAGCCGATCTAGCTAGCAAGATCCAGTTTAGATAGATCCCGCTCCCTGGTTTAGCTTGACGTCCAGTTGGCCTAGTTCATCGTTGTCGTCGTCGTCGCCGTCGTCGAGTTGTACAGATACGCGTCATACAGCTGCTGGCCTGGATGGCGGTGGTGCAGCTTCGTTTGTGGCAGGCGCGCAGCCGGCCGGCGTCAGCGTTGGTGAACGCAACGGGCCGTTTCACCGACACAGTGGTCGACATTCTTCCCGACAACTTTCGCAAGACAAGGGAATGAAAGTGCGTGGAGCTCAACAGCCTGGCTAAGCTGGCTGACAGAGTATGGCACAGTTGGCCGTTCATCGCCGTCATCGACGTTGTTGTTGTTGTGGTTGTCTGACGTGTGTGCCGACGACCAAACGAGTGAATGCCGTGCTGAGCATTTTTGTTTTTCCGTTGTTCTGTTTTTGTCTACTTTGTCGGACAGCGTTCGGTGGTGGTCAACACAGTGAGAGTTCGACTCTAACTAGAAGTCGTCATCTTAGTGACTAGGCTTCTAGTAACTACCTACCTAACTTGCCTACCCATTTACCTACCGACCGACCCCGGCCGACCGTTCATTCTACCTAGCGAAGAAGCCTGTTGAATCTTACTGTGCTGGAGGCAGCTGTCATCTTTCGAGGTAGGCGTTGTATATTTATTTGATAAGCGCCTTCAAGTGTCCCTCCCCCCACACGTATATATATATATATATATATATATATGAGCATATATAGTTCGGCTTGTGTTTGTGCGTGTAGTGTGGGTAGATACGCGCATGTATAATATGAACGCGTTACGATGATTTCTATTCGATTTTCGCGGAGGACACGATCGACGTTCTGCGAAAAACTGGGTAGACAGCAAGCGCGCAAAAAAGCACACCTACAGCAAGAAAGAGCTCGGTGAAAGATTTCGGCGATGCGTCGTTCTATCGTGTGGCACATCTTCGGTTCTGGCCGACGCCGTCCGCCGCTCTAAAACAATACTCAGACGTCCCGCCACGAGGCCGGAGACCTGTCAATCATTTTTTCTGCTTTTCCGAGAACGTCCGAGTCGCTGAAGAAGAAGAATCGTCATCATGCCTATCGTCGACGAAGCCTAGCAGCGGCAAGGCATCGCAGCAGATGCCGAGATGCCAGAGGCTAGCGGGAAAGAGAAGGAGGCGGGTCGGGCTTTAGGGAAAAGGGCAGAAACGATGAAAACTAGCAGCAACAGCAGCAGCAGAAGCAGCCAAACGGGCCAGCGAAGATTGTGCGCTTTTGGCGACACGAAACTTGTTCGGCCTGCCGAAACACGATCTGCTTGGGCCTACTCCTCCTCCTCCTCCACCTCGCGTCTACGGGATTGTCGGCCGTCGTCCGTTCCGCTAAGGCCGTTCATCCTCTGGCCATAATCTGGCCATCGTGTTGCCGACGAGCTGAGTTGCTTCTGAAACAATTGCTGTGACTCTTGGCGTCGGGAATCGCTCGGTCGCTCGCCGAAGGACGCGCGCAACTTCAAGTCGCAAGCCGGCGAGAACGCCGAAGGACGTCTGGGGGCGGGGGCCGGACTGCCTCGCGGCCAACGAGGAAGCGTTCTTGACGTTGAAGGGCGACAGTTGGGCGGTCGCAGAACCAGCAGCAGAAGCAGAGGTAGCCGTAGCGGCGACGGTGACGGAAGTCGGAATTTGCACACCCTCGGCCCTCGGTGAAGGCTCGAAGAACTCGAACGGCTGAGGTGGCAGGAGGCAGACGAAATTCGCAACGAGTCAGGAATAGGCAGAGTTTGACATCGTTGACGGACAGCCGGCCGGCGAGCAAGCCGCCAGAGAAGATCCGGACTGACCCACCGATCAACGCCGATAAACCGAATTTGGGAGCTCGAGTTCGCCGTGGCCATCCATGGTCGCCGTCGTCGTCGTGTCGTCGTTGTCGTCGTCGAAACGTCGCAACGTGAGGTGCGCGGAGGACGCAAACCTCTCGCGTACGCTCGGGCACGCGAGCGTTGCGCCCACCAGATACGAGTAGCGTTTTCTGCGGAGCTTGAAATGCTTTCTATTTGTTTCGCTCCTGCATTCGTTCATTTCTCCGAGATAAGTGGGAAGAGATGTTTGCTGCGTGCCGGGGTTGCGGGGTGCTGTTGTCTCTCTGACGATGCTTTTTCTTGTTGCAAGTGCTGCTGGTGCTATTGTTGCTATTGTTGCTATTATTGCTGTTGTTGTTGTCGTTGTTGTTGGTGTTGACTTCGTTAGTGTTGTCGTTGATGTTGTTGTTACTGTTATTGTTGCTGTTGTCGTTAATGTTGTTGTTACTGTTATTGTTGCTGTTGTCGTCGTTAGTTTTATTATTATCGTCGTTGGTGTTGTTGTTGGTGTTGTTGTTGTCGTTGTTGGTGGTGTTGTTGTTGTCATCGTTGGTGTTGCTGTCGCTTTTGGTTCTGTTGTTGTTATTGTTGCTGCTGCTGCTGCTACGGCTGTTATCACATTTGGTGATGCGACTGCCCGATGGGCCCGGGGGGTAACCACCACCCACAGACTCATGTCGAGCAGCGCTCGTGTGCCAGCCAGCCAGCCAGTCAACCAACAGCCCCGAGACGGTGCAGCAGGATCGAGGCGGCGGTCAAAATCGATGTGGCTGTCCGTAGTGGTGGTGCTGGTGATGCTGTGGCTGCTACTGCGATGGCGGAATCGGCAAATGCGGAGGAATCAAGACCTGATGGCAGGTTTCAGCGAACCTCCGTCAGAGCCATAGCCCCCGCAACAGCAGCGGCAGCAGAAGCAGCAGCAGCAGAAAATCTGCTTCAGCTGGCTGGCGAAGTCGCTGCACCGTGAAATCTGGTCGACTTTCGTCGATGAACGATAGAACGGCTGATGGCTAGCTACCTGCCTGTTGCTGCTTACCTGGCGATTGGCCGTCCGTATAGGTAGACATACATACGAGTACGCACACAGGCATACAGAGATACGTATATGCACTATACATATACATACCTACATACACGCATGCATGTCCACTTCTCGCACACCCGCACACACATCCTACTCACTTCAATCAGCTTTATCGGCTGTTCGGTTTCAACTTGTGGTCGTCGTCCTCGCCGTCATTTTCATTCCTATCGACAGCAATACCCCCGCACCCCGCCGTCCGCTCGTTACCCCCTGGTTCGCTGGTTTGGCTGCGTCGCGTACGTACGCTAACATACACAACCCCTCGAGCTCTCCCCTCCCTCCCTCCATACACGCGCATATCGAGATGCAGAGCCATCCATACGCATGCGTGCGGCGGAGATACACATTCAAAACACCCCCATTTCTCTATCCGCAAACTATCCATTGTCGCATCTTCTGCTGTTTCGTATTCGCTCGTCAAACAGAAAACAAACGCGAGAGAGGAAGAGAGACGCCTAGAGAAAAGGTGCGCGAGAGAGAGAGAGAGAGAAATATAGAGGGGCAGTCAGACACAGAGAGAGAGAGAGAGAGAGAGCCGGCCAGGAACGCGCTACAGCGAGTGAACTTTATGGGTGTTTGGCCAGTTCGCACTCTTCCGAGAGATCTGATATGTTCCTTGACCACCACCACCCCCACCACCCCCACCACCGGCGGCCGACAGCAGGCTGTAAACTGAAGCTTCCTGAACATCTTGACGGCCTGCCAGAGGTCGTTCAGGCACGTCGTTTCTCCTCATTAGGTGCACAATACGCCACCAGGCGCGACACAACGAGGGGGGGGGTGTTGATCTTGTGAGCCTTGGTTTCGGTCTCGGTCCCGATCTGCTCTTTCTGCTTTCTTGTGGAGCGCATCCGACTCCGACGGCTACCCAGAAGGTCCGCAGCGATCGATAGACGACGTGTGTGCGACAGTGTACTGCTTCCGCGAATCTTCATCTTCGTCGTCGTCGTCGCGTCGAGAGAGAAAGTAAATTTACCCACAAACCGCCGCACTAAACCCAGCATGACCGGAGACCGATTGCCGACGCGGGGCATAAACAAGCCCCATGAGCGCAGTGCGCTTTCACTGCTGCGGCTGCTGGTGCTGCTAAGACCTGCTGACTAAGACCTTCGCAGATCTGGCGGCGGCTATCTACGCTCTCTGGCGGCCTAATAAAATGCTGTTATCTTTGTCGAAATAGTAAAAAAATAACACGTCCGATTTCGTGAATTCACCTTGCTGCTGCCGTGGCCGCCACCACCGTCTTCTTCGGCCAAAGATGGTTCCGCGCATTTTTGGCGGGGCACATCGATGACTTCTACAATTGGACACAGTTTTTCATTTGCTGCTTTCCTCCCCTCTGGTCAACTATGCGTTTTCGTAGATTTTCGTGCTTCACGGAACGCACCGTATCGCTTACTCTACCAGTGCTGGCTATGGCCGCCAAGCAAACAGATAACGTGACGCCACACATGTAGTGCAAATGCTTGTGAGTGGGCCAACGCATGGCATTATTATGCCCCCTAGACGCCCACCAATGCAGTGGGCTGTGTAAACGACAGCAGGCAGTGTTTGTCGTTGACGTTCTAACGTTGGTGGACACGTTTTAATCACATTTATTTTTTAGTCATATTGAGTGCATGCACATAAAATTGCTACTTATACTGTTATCGGCTGCTCCCAGCATGCCGGCATTCGAGAGAGCCAGTGCAGAGCGCATTTTATTGTTAGAAGTTAGAGACGGCTTCAATACAGCGTTAAGTTTGTCAGCAATTGCGCGAATGGGTTTTTACACATATTCTTTACACATTTGTCACGCTGCCTAAGCGTCCACGCGTGCGCCACCAGCGTCGGTGTCCTCATGTGCTCTTCATGTTCACATGCGTTTCATAGAGTTGCTGCACGACACCGTTGTGAACATCAGCATTTCGCATACCACTACTATTGTAAACAGCTGTAACTCTACGTCTGTTTATGAAGTTTGCTTTGCAAAGTAAATCTACAGCACGGTTCCCCTTTATGTCCGCCCACAATGGCCTCTCGAGCTCGAGAGCACGCAATCGCTGCCAAAGCTGCGCGTCAAGCCGAGGCCTTTGCCGAAACGCTCTGTCGAATAGGTCGTCGTTGTCATCGTCGTCGTCGCCTCCTATTGTTATGGAGTTCAATTTCGGCCAAAAACCAAACTACGCTAGCCACTAAATAGCGCCATAGATAGATCAATAAATGCACGGATGTAGAATGCGGCAAGTGGAGGAAGTTGGACACATAGAATAATATAGATAGATACACAGATAGATGAATAGCTCGATGCGTTGATCTTTTGTGCTGTGTCAAATGAGTGGTCTGCAGCAGCCGTCTTTTCCCCTTTTCGCCGCACACCGCCGCTTCCCCGAGCTTTCTACGAGCGTCTGCTCCCTGTTCGAAGGGGAGAGCTCCCACTTTGTCGTCTAATAACACATGGCCGTGGTTTGTTAGATATATATATATATATATATATATATATAGAGCGAGAGAGAGAGAGAGAGAACGAATATTCATCGCTGCAATTATCGCTGTGTTATTGTTGCTGATGCTGTTTTCGTGGCTGTTCTGCGCGGCCCGCGGTCAACGAGCAAACGAAATCAATCTGCTGCTGGCTGCCAGAGCGAGCTCGCAGCTAACTGATATACCCAAAAAATATACTGATATACTACTATGACATGTACATGGTAGCGTGGCGGAAGTGGCTTGGGTGATTGTTTCGTCTCGAACGAGACTTGTTGTCGCCGAGACTCACCAGCGTCAGCAGGCAGGCAGGCTGACTTACTGACTGACTGAGCGAATAAATAAACGAACGCATGAATGAATGAATCGAACGCACTATGTTGTGGCCAATCCACCCTCCGGCCTGGCTAGTAATTGAGCTTTAGCTTAGGTGACGACGTCGTCTTCGTGAGCGTGAGCTGGCTTCTGCGTTGAGCTCGTTGACAAGAATACGCTCTGAACGTATAAGAACCGTTGGACACGTAGACACCCGAACACTCGACCGGCCAGCCGATTGGCCGCATATGGGCGGACCACCGCCGAAAGACGCCGAATTTCAAGTAGAGACCGACCACATCGCAGATTGGCGGCAGCAAAGCAGCAGCAGTAGCAGCATTGACAGTGGCAGCATTGAAGGCGACGACGAGACCGCCGGCTACTTGAGCAGAGGAGCCACTGCTCAGTGAACATTGATCGACTCAACTGTGAACGTTGGCGAGAGTGTATGCTGATGACGAGGAAATGCTCTCACTAATCATCAAGCATCTTGTCTCGTCTCGCCGAGACGAGCATCCGTCCGTCCGGACTGGTACCGCAGTGCTGTTGCTGCTGCTACAACAAGAATAACTATTTCTATTGCTATCATTACCACTACTACTACTACTACTACTACTACGACTACTACCACTAGTTGCGAATTAACTATTTCACTAACTACTGCCTGCTAATACTGCTGCTCTGCTATATACACTCGCGTTGCTACTGGTCGTTTACCTCATTGCCTCGAACGATTCGCACCGCTTTATAGCTTTAGCGATTCTAACTTTTGCATAATCATCCTCACCATCATCATCATAATCAACATCATCATCACTATCATCGCCGCCATCATAGCGGCGACGGTCATCAAGTCCCCCCACCCCACCCCCCATTACGGTCCCCTTTGAAGTCTACGGTCTTCAAGCGTCCGACGCCGATCCAAATGTTAGTGGCAGTGGAGCCATCGTATAGAGAGCGATCATCGCATCATCGTTGTCACCAAAGTGGGGGGTGACGTAATTTAATTCAGTTAAACGCTAGTTAGGCCGGCTCGACTACGATGTACAGCAGCATCCGACACCCAACGTTGGGTGCTTGGATCGGTGAATGACGTGACACGCGTCTTGACGCATCCGTAATTACGTGTTGCTTGACGCTGTACGACCTTACCGGCGTAGACGAACTAGCCAAAGCGAACCTGTCCCAGCGAACTTTTGCAGAACACTAGTAGCTTATACGGTCCTTCTGACCGCCAGGTGGCGGCGGTGTTATTGCTGTTGTGCCTTCGTTGTTGCTGTTGTTGTTATTGTTGTTGCTGTGGTTGTTGTTGCCGTTGTTGTTCTAGTAACTAGTACTACGCGCTGCGTGTTAACGTTTCTACCCACAATCGACCGTTAAACATCAATACTACGCCATGTATTATAGGCTGTTACTACTACGGCATTTTGCCATTCTGGTCCTGGTCCTGTAAAATGTCAATGTACGCTTCAAATCCCGTAGTGGACAGCAGTTGCAGCAGACAGCAAACTACGTCTACGACGGGGTACGTTGTTGCTGATGATTGACTAGTCACCTTAGTCCCGTCCGTATATCATCTTGTGTCAGTCACAGCGACACGCAGTATTGGCACGGCCGTGCGAGACGCAAGCGATTTCAGCGGTAAGAGTCAGACAAGAGCGCGCGGGGACAACAATTCTTCCGTACACATTGACACCGGCGTGATCTAGGCGTTGATCCCACGCCGCACAGTGGCTTGTTGTTGTGGTTGTGTTTGTTGTTGGGCTAGCGCTACTTCCAGAACTACAAGTGTCCCGTTGACATTAAGATGAACATTCGTGATCACAAAAACAACTGCTGCCACCATTGAGTCAGTCAGAAATGTTGGATTCTAGATGACTTCTAAAGTAAAGTTGGAAATATCCCTTATATATATATATATATATATATATATATATATATATATATATATATATATTATATATATGTAACATATAATATGTATATATATATATATATATATATATAACAAACCTAATCTTTTTCCGCCACAAGAGTCAAGCAACCCCTTGTTATGAACGCACGCGCCCCCCGCCCTTGTTAAGAACGCACGCGCTCGCCTCTACCAGAGTCCGCTAAATAGAATGAAACTTACTAGCTCCTCGTCAGAACTTTGTGACTAGGCCCAATACGAATATCATTCGTTATGCTGCTACCAGTCCAAAGCATTGTCAATGACTATGCAATAATTATAACTACTAGACTACTGCTGTATGGCGGATCTAGTAATACAATTGTAGCTATTTTTTTCTTGTTGTTGTTGTTACTGCTGTAATGGTGGTTGTTATAGTTGCTGTTGCTTGACGTTAGCGGCGTTGAACGTGTTGTAGTCCTGTCATTTGTCGCGGGTGTTGCTGGCTCACCGTAAGCGGGGGAAATAGCCGTCCGTTCATTCAACGTTGTCGCTGTGTGATGGCTGCTTGTCAGGTCGTTCGTTTCAATTATAGGATGCGTTCCTGCTTGATGCGGCGGCTCTCGGTCGTCGTCGTCGTTGTTGCCGTTGTTGTTATTGTTGTTGTTGTTCCTGCTGCGGCTGGTGGATGTGGCAGTGGAAGCGTTGTCGTTATTGCTATCGGTGTTATTGTTGTTGTTGTTGTTGTTGCTACTGTTGTTGTCGCTGTTGTTGCTACTGGTGTTGTTGTCGCTGTTGTTGCTACTGTCGTTGTTGTTGTTGTTGTTGTTGTTGTTGTTGTTGTCGTTGTTGCTGGCTTCGAGGTCCAGTCCGGCTAAACCGGACGCTCCCGGGTGCCCGGCCGATTTTAGCGAGATGATGATGTCGACGTAGACTGTTGCCAGTTGTAACAGCGCGCCATGATGACGACGCTGACAAGCCGTCCGTCGGACGAGAACAGTCTCGACAACAACAGCAACAACAACAACAACAATAACAGCAACAGCAGCAGCAAGAGCAGCGGCTACGGCATCAGACGCCTCACTGCCATCAAGAGGACGCCACAGCAGTGCCTGGTGGCCGGCCAGCAACAGATCAACACTGGACGAGGTTTTAATTACGACGGATCATCCTTTCCGCAGAGGCGGAGGTTGTAGTAGTAGGTCTGCCGGCGATACCGACATAGATGACGACGATGCTGTTGCTGCTGCTGCTGCTGTTGTTGCTGTTGTTGTTGTTGTTGTTGTTGCTGTTGTTGTTGTTGTTGTTGTTGTTGTTGTTGTTGTTGTTGTTGTTGTTGTTGTTGTTGTTGTTGTTGTCGTTGCTGTTGTTGTTGTTGTTGTTGCTGTTGCTGCTGTAATGCCTGGTGCTAGTTATGCTTATGTACTTTGAAAGAGTCTGAAACAGAGATAGAGAAGAGCTAACTCGATAACGTTGGCTGGTGGCCGGCTGGTTAACTGGCTAGCAGAGGTGCCGCGTCATCGGGACGTCTCGCTGACGTCAGCTGATGCTGCTACGGCTGTTGTTGTTGCTGCTGCTGCTGCACATGGCAGCAGCCAGCAGCCTGAATCATATTCTGTTTCTTCACGAAGAAACAGATGAAGGAGAAGAATAAGAAGATGAAAGAAAAGGCGTCGTTGACGACACCGATAAGGGCGATGGTGGCGGCAAGATCGGTCACCACCGCCGTTGCCATTGAAATGCGACGATAAGAGCAACGAAAAAAAGTCATTAGACTAGTAGTTACAGTAGTACAAGCTGAAGTAGTATAGTAGTAATAGTAAAATGTCTAGTAGTAATAGTAAAATGTGTAGTAGTAGTAGTAATCGTAGTAAGTTTCTTCTGGGCAGAGGAGAAGTTTATCGATATGATGCCTTGTTGCTCTGTCAGCAACGCCAGATTCCGGAGAGGCAGGAGGGGGGGGGGGACAGGAGAACAAGAAACGTTTTATTTCATTTTTCGTTATTCAGGACCGCCTGTAACGACAATGAGTCCAGTCGATACGACACGTCACACACACATAAGCTGATTCGAGAGCAATGTGTACAGGGTGTGTGTATAAATGAATGTTCAAATTCATGTGTGTGTGTTTTTGGATTTTTGCTGTCTCGTGCCCTCCCGCCGGCCAGCCAACTTGTCGAGGCTGGTTCCGGTGTGTCGGATAAGCTGTTGTTGTTTGTCATTGTTGTCATTGTCGAAATTGACGGCCGCCAGCAGCGGCAGCAGCAGCAGCAGAGTTTGTTCAATCGTTCTTGTCTGATTCACACTTTTAGCCGTTATCCATCTACTTGTTTCTAAGCCCGTTTGCGGTCTACAATTAACGGACTTGTTCTTGTATTGCTTCGTAAGACGGGCGAAAGAGCCTAGTCTAACCGAGGGCTGTTGATTGTCAACTGACTTCCCGACGGCACACTTTCCCGTAAAAGGATGTTCAGTCGGTTCGATTGCATACAACAACGCCATTCTCGATGTCGACAGCGATATGGCGAGCATGACACGACAGGCGACGACGACGACGACGACATTCGACATCATGTATTGGGTGGCTCTATTATTGGTGATACACGGATGGGGTGAGGTGGGGTGGGGCAGACGGACGGACATGCAGGCAAGCAGATCGACCCCCAGAGAGACAGACTTTGGGATGGAGGATGACACACAAACACCAACGGTAGCAGTAGCAGCAGCTTCGAGCGTGTAAACGCTGTGAGGCGTCTCATATTTCGATGACACGGATGTTGTCCGCTATGTAAGGGGGGGGGGGGGGTAGCTTGTATTGCGCGCGCTTAGTTGTCCGAGTATTGTTGTCGACTTCGGCAAGTAGTCTGCACAATATTGCACAGACGGCCGCTGGTAGACGAAGGGAGATAGGGAGGGAGCGAGTCAGCCCCCCGCCGCCGCGCCGCTGGGGTGCAGTCCACAACAGAGAGCCGGGGGGGTCATGCAGCGCGCAGACAGCCGCCGTTAGCCTGGGTGTGTCGCCAGGCTAGGTGGTGGTGTTGTTGTCGCTTAAGGCTGTGTGTTGTTGCTGCTATTGCTGCTGCTGCTGCTGCTACTAGGTTTCTGTCTGGTAGTGGTAGTGATGGTGATGATGGTTGTCGTCGTCGTCGTCGTCGTGGTCCGTGGCATCGACAGGACATGCAGGAGGCGAAACATGGATCCGCCGCCATGACCCGGTCCAACTACTGGCCCACCGTGAGCCGGGTGAAACGGGAGATGTCGGAACAAGCGGAGCCGATGGGATGAGATGACGACGACGACGACGACGGCGACGACGAAAACGATGCTCATGGGTAGAAGAAGGACCAACGATGCTCATGGGTAGAAGAAAGGACCAAACAGGCGATCTGGAGTATGCGAGTGTCTCTATGCGTGCGAGAGTGTGTCTATGTGGGAATGTGTATGAGCCCCAATTCCTTATTCTCGAGGCTGTGAGTGAGCGAATATACACGGCCATCAATCGATCGATTGCCCTTTCGTTCTCTCTCTCGCGAAAGGAGCGCGTTTGTCGAAGAGGCTACGCCGACATGGAGGCCACTCTACACGACATGGATAGAGTCGCTGACACCCCGAGCTCCGTTCGAGCTTAATTCTTCGACACAATGTGGTGGTGGTGCTGATGCGACTGCTGCCGACGCACTGCTAGCCAGACAGCACAAAAACACGACGGAATCGAAAGCAATCATGCCACTACCACACTCTCTTTCTCTAACACCAATCGCTCTCTGGAAAGCGTGGAATAGATGCGCTACAATATATACACTAGATAGACGACGAACGATTCAGAACAGAAACAGCATATGGCAGCCGACGATCTCGCGAGGAGGGGCACCCGACACGGGAAAAGTAGCGGGGTAGCGCAAGCTGGTGCGGTCGCTGCCGAGCCGATAAACAACATCCGACGGTGGTAAGTCAGTCAGTTGTTATTGTTGTTACTTTTGTTCCAGCCACCGGATTCGCAGTTCAAAGTGCATACGCCAGAACGAATAGCCAGCATCACTGTCGGGTGAAGATGGCGGGCTCAGCCTGTGCTCAAGTGTATCTGGTCGTAGTCCCAAACGAACCGACGCCTAGTGTCGACTCGCTATGCATAAGAACAGCGTTAAAATATTGTATACGTTGAGCCAAGCAAAGCGTTAAGGCTGTGATGTTGAACATGCTGTTCAAGGTGCTTCGGTAGTTCGAAGGGTTGGTGAACGGTGCTTGGCTTTGTGACAGTTCAGGCGGACCTCCGGTCAGCATTAAACTCACTTGACGTCGAGGCACTGATTGTCGTCGCTTTGCTGTCTGGCTTTAAAGATTCGCGTCAAATTGCAATCCAGTCATGTATTCATATAATCTTTAGCACGTACGCTTTGTCAGGAAAGACGCACGTTATCCGCCCTCCGATCTCGGGTGGGGGGGGGGGGGGAGATTGAAGTATGAATATGATACGCTTGCACAAATTGCCGCTATATCCTTCGCATTCGGTGCTAATCAGCTGAAAAACCGAAAAATGGTCACCCCAAGATGGAGAAGACCGAAACGACTTACGGACACGCAGCACTCTCCTCAGGTTAATCACTGAGTTATTGAATACGAATCACTTCCATTCGTTCGGATGCCATTGGAAAATTTCCATTTCATCCGTAGGCACTCCTGCGGCTTTGCCAAAGTGGATTTCATCTGGCGGCGGGGGTTCACTTGTACAACCGGGTGTATTGGGAGACATGGGGGGTTTGCCATCTCCCCTTCAGGCTAGTGGGGGATGGCGATGGCGGAGAGCGAAAAGACGGAGACAAAGAGAACAAAATGAGGCAAGGAAGGAAGGAAGGAAGGAACGGGAGACGACGAGGGTTGGAGAGAGTGGCATGAAATGGGCTAGCTTCGTAGGTTCGTTCGCTCGTTGTCGCAGCGCTCGCAGCAAGGCTGTGCATATACGACGAGTCTACTACATACAGAGGCCTGTGTATATAAAGCATAAGAGCAGTCAGTCAGTCGCCAGGCGTTGGAGGCGTCACTGACTGTAAGCCTCGCCCGCCTCGTTGGCGGCTGCTACTTCTGCTGCTGCCGCTGCCGCCGCCAGAGTTTTCCCTCTCGTTGCGTCTTTCCCCCCCACCCCCCCCTTTCTTTCTCTGTGTCACTCTGCGTCGCTTTGCTCGTGCCTTGACATAGACTTCCTCCCCTTAGCTTTGGGAGTCCTCTGCTGAACGATTTTCCTCGTTCCACACATCCAGCGCGAGTAGGGGGCCCTCGCTCGGCTGGTCTGGCCGGCTGGCTCACTGGCTAGCTGAGCTGGTCCTGGTTTACTCGACAATCGAAGATCGACTCTCGTCGTTGTCGTTGTCGTCGTCGTTGTCGTTGTCGTCGTCGTCGTCGTCGACCTCCCTCGTCTATGGCTCACGATACTGCCGCTAGCAAGTCGAGTGCAGACAGAGGCTTTGCCCAAGTCGACAAGAAGAAGAAGAGGACGAAGGTTCAATCTAATTATACCACGGCCAACAGAACGGGAGAGAGATAGAGAGAAAGCAAGCCAGCGATCGGAAGAGAGAGAGAGAGAGACAAGGCAACTCTTCGAGTGACAAAGGGAGCAGCGGACAGCATAAGGGGGAAAATTCCCACTGTCCCCGCTTATGGCTTGGCGCCTCTCGCGAAATATCTCTCGCGCGTCCCTCGCTTAGCCCGCACCGCCGCCGCTACCGCTGCCGTGTGAGGACTGACGGTCGTCTCTCCGGCGGCCATACATTCCCCGGGCTGAATTTTTGAACAATGCGCCTCCTCCAGCCTTATACATATACAGCGCAGGAACGCAGGCAGGCAGGCAAACAGGCCGATAGGTGGTGGTAGGTAGGCGACAGTGCACCGGCCGGGAGAGACAGAGGGGACACTTTTCCCTTCCCGCTGGGAACACTTCTCCCCCCCCCCCCGCTGCACCTCACACGGAAGGGCATATGGAACTTCGTTGTTGTTGCTGGTGCTGCTGCTGCTGGTGCCGTCGTTGTTGTCGTTGTCGTCGTTGGTTTCCTTGAACCGACAGGCGGATGTCACGGATCTCGACAGGCGAGATTGGATTTTCATTTTTGTCCACACCCTAGTTTTCCTGGTCACCAAACCTGCTCCTTCCTGTCCACGGGGGACTGCGGCGACGGCGAAACGAGCGCGTGCGCCAGTAGGAACGTCTTTGTCGTTGTCGTCGTCGTCGTCGTCGACGTTCCTGGTGTACGGTCCTGCCGTGCCTTTTCGTTAGACCGAGCATTAAAGAGGATCCAACAACCGTCGGAGCACTATGCTGCGATGAACGAAGAATGGCGCCGGGTTTGACTCGTCTCGTTTGCTGGTGGCCAGGCAAAAGTTAATATATTGGCGCAAAATGAACGCGTCCACTCCTTCTCAATTCTATCTTGTGTGTGGAAGAATGGCTCGTTCCTCGAGAGATCAGGCCCGCAAAAGCGTGCATTTTGGGAACGAAGTTCTGGCGGCTCGTACGTGCGGAGAGCGGCAATCTGCAACCAAAGTGCGCGCGATCCGTTTGATACTTAAATTTCGAGATTGCGAATGATCCTCGGCAATGAGAAGCTCTTGAACTGTGTAGATGATGTACGGACTTAATATAGCTGTCTGTCAGTTAGCCGGCACGTTTAGCCGCGCCGGGCCACATTGGAGTGACACTAATATTGTTTCATATCGTATCGCCGGTAAGCGTTCTTCGTCTGACAGCTCTGCTGCACAAAGTGCGCAGAGCCTGCATAACGCGACCAGACTTGTGGGCCCGCGGTGAAGCTTTGACAACAGGTACCTCCTGGCACACAGATCCCTAAGAATACATGGAGATACATCTACAGGAGAGATCAAGCGAGTTAATCGCCAGCTGTTCCAGTCGCTCAGGGGAGGCTTGTCGGGAAATGTATCCTCATTGTGATAGGGAGCAGGGGTCAACAACAATAGCACTCTTTGTTGTTGTTGTTGTTGTTGTTGCTGCTGCTGCTGTTGCTGTTGTACCAACAGAACTCTGCTTGTGAGACTTGCCATCTCGAGAGCAACAGCTCTTGGGATTAGCAGATGCCTATCCTCCAATCTTTGCGCTTACCTTCCCGATCCCGCCCCAGTTAAGCATACGAACTGCGACTACTGACTGTCTCAGTAGCGGGTCATGAGTTTTGTATGGGTGTCGTGCAAATACCCTTATAAGCTAATATATATATATATATATATATATATATAACGTGTGAATCGGCCTATATGCTTATAATAGACTGCTTGCTTGCCTCATTGGAATCGAGGCGGCATCCTATTTGTTTGCAGGTTGATTAAAGTTCTGTTCTATTCCATTCTATTCACGTTGGTTGCTTCCATTACGTACGTAGCGTACTATGCGCTCGGCGTATGCAGCCTGCCTGGCCGTGATCGTCGAGATGCACATCACGTTCTTGCCGTAACACCATGTTGTATACAGTACCCCGTGTTGTGCCGTATGTCGCGTATGTAGTACGCTAGCAACGTCTCTCTTCCCGGTATTTTTGTTCTAATATGAGAGACTTCAGTAATGAGTGGTGCACATGCATCGGCGGCTGCGAACAGGGGATTCACAAACCAACTAAGCTCGGATTGCTCCCTAACTGGCATTACCTCAAAAGGCAATGCCGGCCGGCTCCTCCACCTCCCACCTTTTTTTCAGCCCTTATTTATCTCTCTTTTTCTCCTGGCTTTTCTCTCTGGGGTCTGGTTCCAACCTAACCGTTAGGTCGACAAACAGTTGACCATACGTACGCAATCGAAAGTAGCAGAAGCCGTTGTTGTTGTTGTTGCTGTTATTGTTGAACAACATCTCCTCTGTGTTTGCGGTCGTCTTGATCGCTTCGTGACGTGGTCGTTGTCGCAATAGCAGTTTCATCGTCGGTCTCTGGAAGATCAGCAGCTTTGGCTGGTTCCCCCCATTTGACCTCATTAGGCCGGGCGAGGCTCCCATTGCCGCCAACGACGCCAACCTCTATCTGCGCTTGCGGTCTGGCTCATATGCTGGCTGGCCCACTGACCCGCCCGCTGCCTCGCGCGCGTGTGGTGGTCGTCCGTAGGCAAACCGCGTATAGTCTGTTGTGCGCGGCGCCACAACACGCTCCGGGCAGTCCAGGCCATTCCAATCTAAATGCAGGATCTCTTCTTATTAAACTCTCTAACCAGACCTGACCCGAAATGCACCAGGACACTCAGAACCGGCGGAAGGGTGCGAGCGAGCGAGCGAACGAACGACCGAGGGGGTAGCTTTGAGGTCTGTGGGACCGGGAGGGGGAGAGAGGAGGAAACAAGGGAGGTCGTCGGACGAAGCAACGCTAACGGCTCCAATAACAACAACAACAACAACAACAGCAGCGACGACAACGACGTCGTCATCGTCTGCCGCCGCCGTTAACCAGAGCAGGACCGAAAGGCGAAAGTCCCGAAAACCGGGATAAATGAGCAAACGAATGAGTCACGTCAGATGAAGGCGCCATCACGAGATACAGACGCCACGAGATAGCAGCTTCACCAAGCAGGCAGGCCTCGCAGCAATGAGAAAATGAGCCACGACCACCGCTGAGCGCCGCGAGGCGTGGGCGGTCGCCTCCACCGTGAAGGCTGAAGTTCCCATTCGTTGTCCCATACCGTGCAGTAACAACGTATCGCTGTCGGTGACTGTGTCTTCGTTGTCTCGTCGACCGCTGCTCGATGCAGATGAAGTAAATGAGGAAGAGGAAGAAGAACCATCGCAACAGCAACAGAAACAACAACAACAACAACAACGGGACGAGCAAAAGAACTAATCGTGCATGCGTAGCCTCGTCGCTAAACCTCGTCCGTCGCAAGGCTGACAGAAAAAAACCACCGACCAAGACGCGGCCGGCCATGACGCCGGCGACAGTGACGCCAATGATAGATCTGCAATAGATAACACGGATGAACGGATGGATAAGAATGTATTTATTATATCTCCTCGAATCCAATCTAGCAACTGCTGGCGTTTGCCCTCTGCGTTACAGAGTTAACCTGTCTCGCATAAGCGATAACGCTCACCAAAGGGATGCGAACTCTCTCATAATGGGTGTTATATATACACATATATATATATATATATATATATATATATATATATATATATATATATATATATATATTGAGTAGTCGGAGCCAAGATACTGGTTTTATTTAACTCATAACAGATGTATATATATATATATATATACACATACATACATATGTGTTTGTGTGTGGGTACCTACATCCGTATAGGCCTCAACCTTTAGCCATAATACACTGGCATCAAATGCATCCAGACAGACACGATAGGGCTTGTCACGCTTTGTAAGCAAATTCTGCGCTTGCACAAACTTGCTATAAGCAATAATACAGACAGACAGACAGTAGACAGACTAAAGAATAGAGCGACTATGCGCATAAGCTGCACGCTACGCATTTCGACTTTCGTCCAAGCTCAGCAATGGAAGCAAGCTAGGAATCGAGGTGGACTAGGGCGATTGGTGCCTACCAGAACAAACACACGAACAGATTCTGTACACGATGATTCGCTCCGAACGACCAAAACATTCGCTTGTAGGCAGCAGTCTTTCCTCAAGCCTGCTTTTGACAACTCAAATCATATTCTCGCGGTTGCCTCCTACCGTGCCGGTGAGTTATGTTCGAGTATCTCGCACGAATTAAGAATTATGTACGACTATCTCGCGCCGCTACGAACATGAGCCGTTCTGGAAATAGGCAGGGATCCGTGTGCGAAGAGCGTATTTCCACAACGCCTAGTCCTCTTTCCACTGCTACTGTAGCTTACGCGTTATTGTTTGCGGCGCCGCATTTGCTTACATTGGTGTTGTTGTTGTTGTTTCTATAATATATGTTGTTGTTGCTGCTGTTCTTATTGTTGTTTTTGTTGTTTTTCTTATTTCTGTTGTTGTTGTTGTTATTTCTGTCATTGCTGTTGTTGCGGTTGTTGTGTATGGTTGTTGTTGTTCTCATTGTTCTGTTAGCTGTTGCCTCTGTTATTTCTGCTCTACTGCCGTGTGCTCGTTGTGGCCACTCTGCTGGCTGGTTACATTTGGCTGGTTTGCGGTGGGAGGGGGGGACTTTGTTGTACCTTTGTTGTTGCTGATGTTGTTCGTGGTCTTTGTTGCTGGCGGCAACTGATCTCGGCCAACCAACCACCATCCGTTCTATAATGTGCCAACAGCAGAAGCACCCCCACCCCCACCACGACCATCACGATTCCAACCAACTGAAACGACAATCGACCAACCCGCCTTCTGGAAGAAGTAGGTAGTCGCTTTCGTTGTCGTTGTCGTCGTCGCTGCCGCCGCCGACGCCATTATTATCATCATTATTCTCGTCGCCACCACACGACGAGGTTTTCCCAATCGACGACAACGAGGCTAGCAGCGGATTTTGTTGTTGTTTTTTTTTCGGCGTGTCGTCGTCGGTTTGGTTCAATCGGTTCGAGTCGGCCATCTGTTGTTGTCTGGCTACGAATCTGCCTGGCTTTCTGTCTGTCTGTCTGTCTGTCTGACCGTCTAACTGACTGATGACTGACTGTATATGTGTGTCTTCTCCGGTTCTTCGGGCCTTAGTTTATCCAGGAGCTGAGCTGGTCCTGCTGCTGCTGCTGCTGTGACATACGACGTCTTCATGTAGACGCGTCTATAGTAACAGTAGTATCTGTAGTATTCGTAGTAGTAGTAGTAATAGTAGTTAAGAGCAGTAGTGTTTTTTTCTTTAGTAGTATCTGTAATAGTACTGTTAGTACTACTCTGCTGCAGCTGCCGCGGCCACGGCCGTGGATAGGGAAGATCGTGGGAGCCGAGGATGTGCCGTCGACACCGATGTTGCTTTTTCAGTTGGCCGGCCAGCCAACGTTCATGTCCGAGAGGAAAAACAGACTTGCCACTCTTCTTCTCCTTCTTCTCGTTGTTCCTCGTTCGTTGAGGCTATCGATCGAATCGAATTTCGGCTGCTTGAGAAGACGAAACAGAAACTAAGTGGAAATTCTCGCATGTTGTTGTTGCTTTCACGGCCAGTTGGCTGGCTTCGTCGTGTGAAATCTTGACACATAGCTCTTCCTGATTAGCTGTTCGAGCTGATGGCCAGTGTGGAGTACTCAGCAGTCACCTATTTCATCATAGTCATTGAATGAATCAATCGCCAGCCAATCCGAGCGCGATTGTCGTTGTATCAAGCGTCGCTTGTAGGCTATCACGTGCGTATTTATTTACGTGAAACCATGACTTCCGAAAAACACACAGAACGGTCTGTGTGTCTAGCTGAGATACGGCACAAGAAGTGCTTGGCTACATGGCGGTTCTGCTCTCCAGCTCCGCCATGATCCTCTGAAATCATTCACGCGCTAACCGTATTCAGTGCAATGCTGAGTTCATAAACACTCGGAGCTTAGAAATTATCGTTTTGCTATTAAAAAAAAGCAGTAGTAGTTTAGATGTATCCGCACGGTAGAATGTGCGGTGTGTTGTATTCGAGCTATTTTCCTCGGAAATAGTTGCGCGTCCACATTAGCCATAGAAAATTGTGGTAGAACTGGCTGGAAGTGGAGACAAAGCGGCTCCCATCCATACGCCCACATATGAGCTCTATCTAACCCAGGCTGCTTGTTCTTTCTGACGGTTGTTCGTTGCAGGGCTACGTAATGGACGACATCGAGCCGGGAGCCGATGATGACAACAGTCCCTATCGAAGGGCGGTCGGCTCCGGGTGGCAGTACCCGAAGTACAACAACTCTGTAAGTAACTGCTACATGCGCCCTGTAATGCATTGCGTTACGTTGTTAACACTGTCCTATAAACAGCACGGTTTCCTTCGGGCGGCTGTACTTTGTTTGCGATTATTATTTATTATTAATATTTTTTATTATTATTTTATTATCATTCAGTTATAACAATTGTGAGATATGAACGTTTAAGCCTTCTTCTTTATTATTTTTATTATTATTATTATTATTATTATTACGGCCTGGCGGTTCATTTGCGGTACAAGCCACCTATTAGACGACAGGCTTTGCCACAGCGTCGTAAGCAGGCTTGCCAGCTGCGCTTGGTAACCTTGTCCACTCCTACGACTCCTTAGCACATCAGTCGGTCGTACGCTGGCTCATCATCGCTTGCAGCCTGCTAGAAGTTGGCTGTGTGTGCGCACTCATTGTTAGGAGAATTCCCGCGCATCCCTTTCTCGGCGTAAAAGAGTGTTGCTGTCGAACCATCACTGTCAGTCGCCGAAGCGAAGGAGGAAAAGGAGAAAAAGGAGAATGCCGCTTTTAGGCGCCATAGCAGCAGCAGTGTCCGAGTGAGGGCAGGAGCCGAGGCTGTCGGACGTACGAGCGGACCTCTGCTAGGCACCCGCTCTCGTTACCGCCATAGCCACCGCCACCAACACAATGGATCGTTAGTGGATGGCGGAGTTTCCCCCCAGGATACGGTGAACACCTAGATGCCTGGATTCTTCTTGCTTGTTTCTCCGCGCGGGCGAACACGGCGCCGAGAGGAGGGAGGAGGAGGAGACGTCTTGCTGCTGTAGTTGCTGTTGTACTCCTACGAGGAGTCTTGCCCTCGTCCCCAACTAGCATTTTCCTTTTATTCCCCTTCTATGACCCATACCGTGGTTTGGCAAAATGGTGGTCACTGTCGCAGGCGGCAACGGCGGCGGCGGTGGCGACGATGGCAGCGACAACAACAATAACTACGTCAGCAACAACAACAACAACAAAAATAATAATAATAATAATAATAATAATAGCGACTGCCCTTACCGTCACCCACGACGTAACCCACGTAGCAGCAAACGGGACCCTCAACTGACAGCAACTCACTAGCGCGGTCTGTCCGAGCGAGTGTCCTTCCTGCGTTCACTTGCTTTATCCAACTTCACCAGGGCTAAGGCTTTGATACAACAACAGCACCAACAACAACAACAACAGTAACGACGACGACAACAACAACGACAACATGTAAGACCGCCGCCGTCGCCATCGTCAACTGCTACCACTTCTCAATTCCATCCAGTCAGCCACCTAGTCAGTTCGTTCCATCCACTCGGAGTGAGAGAGCTGGTTGTCCGCATCCGCGTGTCTGTACGAGTTCGTGCCTGCTGTGCGTGTGTGTGTATCTATCCAAACACGTAGCCCATGGCCACCTTGGATACACAGCAGCCGCCTGTCGTAGTACAACCACTAGCAGAGGTAGTTGTAGTAGATATAGTACGGTGGCACAAGCTGGGAGTGGGCTTTGCTATACAAGCAAGAAGGCTATGTATGAGAGCACCGCTCTGTACTCTTTTTTCCTTCTCGCGGTTCCCCTCTCTCTCTCTATCTATCTATCTCTCTCTCTCCTGACGCTTTCTCTCTGTGTGTCTGGCCTTTGTTTCTCTTTCGCTCTTGGCGAATGGTCTCGACAAGCGCTAGGGCTACTAGGGCACGAAGGAAGCAATGAAGGAAGAAAGCAAGCAAGCAAGCAAGGAACGTAGGAAGAAAGAAAGAAAGGGGAAGCCTGGCTATGGAGACACGCAGAGGGGCGCCGAAAGGGGGGAGGGGACTGAGGGCGGGCGGGGGGCCGGTGGGGCGGGCGGCGAGGTAGCCCGGTTGAGCGCGTTCTTCAAGCGGGCAGCATGAGCGGGCGAATGGGAAGACATGACGCAAGTTGGATACGAGGAGGACGGCCGGCGACGGCCGCCGACGACGACGAAGGGCGATGGAGTCTGGCTGGCTGGCTGCAAGTGACAGGCAATTTATGGTGGCGGTGGCGGCGGTGGTTGTAGCGGTAGCTGTGGTCGTCGTTGTCTATACGGCCACCATAGTGGGTCTAGCAGGAGCGCCCTTTTCCACTCTAGGTCCTTCTCATTCGGCGGTCTGCTGCTTGCTTGCCCGGCTGCCCGGCTGGCAGACTGGTTCGCCTGCCTGCCTTTGCCCTTCCACTCTTCAGCCACCTCCTCTAGGCCGTCGTCGTTGTCGTAGTTTCTTTATCTTGTTCAGCTTTTCCTACTCGCTGCTTTATCCCTAGCTGCCGCTGCCGTCGCTGCCGCCATTGCCACCGCTAGCGCCAACGCCGCATTGAAGCGCTGAATCGGGCATGCCAGCGAGTCGAGCAAGGGACGTGTTGGTAGTCCCACCATGGAAGGAAGCGGGGGGAGCGGGGGGGCGGAGGTTGAGCAAGGCCTGGAGTTTAGGCCGTCACTGCCTGTGTTGAAGCTTGCTGTTGCTGCTGCTGCTGCTCTAGCAACATCAGCTACTCGCCTAGACCGTTGGTGCTTCGTCTTTTCTCGCAAATTATATTTCCTTTCCTTCCACTTTTCCATGATGATGATGAGGATGACGACGACGCCGAAGACGATGAGAGGAAGAAAAATACGAAGAAAAAGAAGACGACGACGACGACGATGAGAGCAAAGAGGACGACAAAGATAAGGTCTACAACAAGCTTGCGAGGCCAAGCTGACAGCCGGCCGGACTCAGGCCTGGCCTTATGTGCTGATGCTGGTCGTGGTAACAGTAGTTGTAGTAATAGTAGTAATAATAATAATAATATATATTATATATATAATATATACACTATAGTGGTAATAGTAATGGTAGCAGTCTTCCTGCTGATCCTGTGCCGTGGCTCCTCGGCCAGCAGTTCCGCTGCAGCAACACACCACCACCATCGCCGCCTGTTGCAGTTGCAGGTTGGTTGTGCGACTGGCCTTCTTACCCCTTCCTCCCTTGGATACGGGCAGACGCTACGATAGACCAGAAACGTCATAGCTTTCGTTTCATTTTCCACTTTACGCTTTCTCGGCCCTCATCGTACCGCCCCGCGAAACATATGGGGCAGCTGCACCTTCTGCTCTTGCAGATTCCGCGGGCAGTCGACGAACGTAGCGTTCTGAAGCATCCCGTCAGCCTCCAGCCCAAAGCTGGGGTGCCAACCGGCGTCACGTCGTCGTCGCCGCCAAAGCCGCTGGCGCACCCGTCGTTGGCGTAGATGTCGACGTCAGGATGCATTTTAAACTACTTCGTGCTCTTCGCTGCGCGTTTTCGTTGCTGCTGTGCAACGGCGAAGCAAAAAGGGGTCGAAAGCATAACGTGTGCAGTTTGCTTTAAGATCTGTCGTTCAGGCAAGAGCAAAAAGCAAAAAAGGGCACAGCAGAACACGAATCCTAGAAGGGAATACGTATGCGCTTTGTCGTTGCTTTTTGGTTGCTGTTTTGTTTCCTACAACACACAGCATTTAGTTAGCACACTGCCAAGGCTAGTGGGTGAAGTAGACGAGAGAATAATGGGACGCGTACTGCGATGTGCTGGTGGCAATGTGTGCGACACGGGCTCAACTAAATTTCTCAGCAAATTCCTTCTGATATTGATGCTTCCAAGCAATGCGGCTGCTATTTTTTTTTTTTCTGGGAGGTTTTGGGAATGCATGATGCACCAGCGCCACTAGCAGCCTGCGTGACTAGTGTGAGACTCGCAAACCCACTAAACCCGGATTCCTCCCCACCCCCCTAGGCTCGGTATTACTTTGGCATTACAGAGCCTGGCGGCTGCTATGGCTGTGTGGCTATTGCTTTGCTCGTTGTGGTTGTGGCCCTGACGAGACCGATCGGGCTCATGTCAGTTCTTATCTCTCTTTTTCGCACTTATTCTCTAATTCATCAGTAAGTTGTTTACGACCACCCCGACCAGCAAATGAATCCTACCAATGAATTAAGCGAATTTTGTTGTCCACTGGTTAACGACGTCGTGGTCGTCTTTCAGAATTGTTTCTCAATAGTTAGTCATCTACAGGTGCGTTTATGGTTGCATTTTGGATACTGACTGACGAGTAGTGTTAGTCTTGCTAGTACGGCTTTGAGAAGGTCCACCATTCGAAGGGTCCGTCAATGAAGGCAAGGGCCTCCGCAGGCACAGGTTCCGTGTCGATTCCTGCAACTCCGGTATAACGTCCCGACAGCCTTTCACCATGACCCGTGTCGTCATCGTCAACTAAGGTTGGCTCAAGCAACCACCTCCATCAGCAGTTTTCCTCTTTCTTTATTTCTTTGTTTGCATTGCTGTCTACCTGTCTGACCTACCTGCTAAGTGCTCACGACTTGTCTGCCAGGAAACTCAGCCTTCCTGAAAAACGAGACAAACAGAGAGACAGAGAGAGAGAGAGAGCACAGGTGTAGGAAAAATCTTAAGAATTTTCTTCTTATTCTTGTTGTGTGCCATCAGCAAGCCACAGCCGTAGTGGTAGTTGTAGCAACAACAACAACAACAATAACCTCAACAACAACAACAACTACCTCAACAACAACAACTGCTAATAATAACAGCGACAGCAGCGACACCTACTTCGTCGAATTTCAAGCAGCGCTGCAACGAGCTGCAGAGGCAGCAACACCGACAACAACAACAACAACAACAACAACTAACAACAACAACTAACAATAACAACAACAAGGACAACAACAACGGCCGTCAAAGAGGCGGGAAAGAAAGATGGTGGTGGTGGGCAGGAATGACAGGCATTGGCCGGTCGGTTCGTCTGTCGGTCTGTTGGTTGAGTCGTCGTTGTCGTCGTCGTCGTCGTCGATGCGGCTGGGCGTCGTACGTCGTCGGCCCGACGGCGTCGACTGACTCGTCAACTGTCAGACAACGACGGCGACGACGACGACGACGACGACGACGAAAGCGACGGCGACGCAGCAGCAGCAGCAGCTCGACGGGTCGAAGTAAGCAAGGAATAAAAGAACCAAGAAGAAGACGAAGAAGAAAAAGAAGCCCGTCTCATTGGTTCGGTCGTTGCTCGTTGGCGGCTGCCGTCGTTCGTTGTTGCTGCTGTTGTTGTTGACGTTGTCATTGTTGTTGTTGTTGTTGTTGTTGTTGTTGTCGTCATCGTATCGTTGTTGCCGCTGAAGTTGTTGTTGTTGCTGCTGCTGCTACATCTGTTATTCAGCTTCTAAAACTCTTTTTTTGCGTTACACATCAACCAACCAAGGAAACAACTAACAACAACAACAACAGCAGAAAGAGTAACAACAATTGACGAACAGCCGATAGCGACGACGATGCAACAGCATAAACTGCAGCAACAGCAAGCGGAACCGATGCTTTTATTCGTTCTCCGTTTCCGAGATTTTTCGGGCAGCCACAGCCACAGTGGGCAAATGCACTGATGGTGCTGTGACGCCCAACGTAGAAAGTAGTAATCGTTGTTGTTGTTGTTGTTGCTATTGTACTTATTGTTGTTGTTCTGTTGCACTTGCTGTTGTTGTTGTCGTTGTTGCTGTTGTTGCTTTTGCTATCGTTGTCGGTGTTTGTGTGATGGTAGTGATGGCGATGGTGGTGGTGGTCATGTAGGTGTTGGTACCATGAAGCAAGCCGTAAACACATACGCTTTGCACACAACACAATTTACATAGGCAGACGTATACACACACACATATATATATATATATATATATATATATATATATATATAAGAATTCACAAATGTACACAACGCGCAACCTGCGCTTTTGTCGTTTTGCGCCCACAGAACGAGCGAAGGACAGAGAGGCAAGGAAACGACCGTGCACATACTATATGTACGAGGATGTCTGAACGTCTGTCTGAACACACGATGATTGTGCTACGGCAAAAGGAATAGCAATAAGAACGACAACAACAACAAAGTCAACAACAGCAGTCTAGACCTATCAACATTCGGCATTAGACCAGCGATAACGTCGAATGACAACCAGTCATCACAAACAATTACAACAATAACTACCATGAAACAATAGCAACCACAACAGGAACATGAAGAACGAAAAGTAGCAATATTATTAATATTAACATTTATAATCATAGACAAGAGAAGGTATGCTCCAATAATAATAATAATGTCATCAACGACCGGAATATTAACAAAAAGAACAATATCAGCAGCAACAATGGCAATGATGGCAACAACGGTGTAAGCAACCACCCAGCAACCAAGCAAAAAGAAACGGATAACACAATATTAAGAACAACAAAACAGCAGCAACAACAACAACAACGAAAGCAACAATAACAAAAACAACAACAACAACAACGAAAACAGTAACAACAACAACAACAACAACAACAGCAATATCACTATATCAAGAGAGGGGCGCCACTATCGCCCTGGGGTGGCTGTTTTGTCTCTGACAAGGACGACGCCAACAGCAACAACAACAATAACACCGAACACGACGACGACAACAACAACAACAACAACAGCACTAACCACGACGACGACGACGACAACAACAACAACAGCACTAACCACGACGATGACGACAACAACAACAACATTAACAGCAGCAGCAGCAACAACAACAAAAACAACACCAACCACGACAACAACAACAACAGCATTAAAAAAAGCCACAACAACAATAATAGCAACAGCAACAACAAACAGCAACAACAACAACAACAACGCCAACAACATCAACAACAACGCCAACAACAACGCCAACAACAACAACCACGACGGCGCTGGTGCGCAGTAAGACTGACCGCTCCCGCTGTTGTTGCTGCTGCTGCTGTAGCTGTAGGCAAGCTTGGCCGTCCGGCCGGCCGTCTGGTTGGTTGGTTGGTTGGCCATAGCAGGTCTTTTGACGTGTAGCTGTCACTGTTTGACGTTTCAAATTATAGTTCACGTCAGTCACTCAAACTCTCCGCTGGGCGGCCGTGGCGCCGCCCGGTGCGCGCTGGCTGCTGCTGTTGGTGCTGCTGCTGCTGCTGTTGCCGCGGCCACGACGCTAAAGCGGTCGCCGTAGCTGCAGAAATAGACGAGAAAGAATGAAAGAACGGACGAATGAAAGAGCCGACCGAGGACCAGCCAACCAACCAACGAATCGACCAACCAACCAACCAACCAACGGACCGACCAATCGACCGACCAAGCGAGCGAGCGAGCGAGCGCACAAGCGATGCCATCGGCCTCAGCCAGTACGTCAGTCCGTGAGCCGGCCAGCACCAATCGCAAAGCCAATGGCGGCCAAAGGCTGGTAGGCAGGCAGGCAGTCAGACTTGCTGCGAATGGACGACGACCACGGCCACGATCACCACAACCATGATGAAAACGACGATAGTAACAACAGCAGCAACAATATCAACAACAACAAGAACTATAATAATAATATTAACAAAAGGAACGATAGGAATAGCAACAACAGCGCCAACAACAACGCCAACGACCGCAGCAGCAACAACAACAATAACAACAACAACAACAACCGCGACAGCAACAACAACAACCGCAGCAGCAGCAACAACAGAGACTAGCAACAACAACTTTAATAATAAGAATAACCTCAACAACAATAGCAACAACAACAACAACGGCGGTGACAACACCGACGAATAGCGGCGACCCAATCGAAAGATTGGGCCAGGGCCCCCAAGTAGACAGGGCCCCTACACAATTATGATAGCTTAGCGTTCATAGAGGCGAGCCAAAAGGCGTTTTCTTCTCCTCCTGCCCGCTCTTTTCCTCTCCTTCTTTTTTCGCCTGCTGCTAGAGTTGAATTAGCTGCACCATGCATCGCAACAATAGTGGCAGAGGCTTCTTTGCAATGATGTCAACGGCAGCAGCAACAACAACATCCGCAACAAAAAAAACCAACAACAACAACAACAACCACAATGACGTGAAGGAATCTGAATGCTGTCACTCAATCACGCTGTTACTTCTACTACTATTCGGTCCAGATGCTAACTGGCTCACTCACTCACTCACTGACAGCCTGGCTGGCTGGATAGCTGGAACAGAGGCGGGAGGTGCGTAGGGGGTTGGCCGGGGGTTTTGGGGGTTGCGCAGACGTGTGCACCTACGCAATGCCTGCGAAGAAGTAACTACGCTAGCCGCATCCCCACAGCCACAACCATCATTGGCCTCATTGGCTTATGTCGCCGGCCTAGTCCCCATTCTGCTGCTGCTGTTAGAGCCACTGTTTTTGTTGTTGATGTTTTTGTTACTATTGTTGTTGTCGTTGCAGTTATTTTGCTTGTGTCGTTCGTTACATGGAGAGCTAATGCGGAGAACTGTAGACGACAACGTGTTCGCGTATACTGAGCATTCCAACTGACACTTCCATGTTGACATGTTTTTAGCATAGTTGTTGACAAGAGCATACTTGAGGGAGTCGCTAAACTCGCTAGAATAATCGTTTTTAATGGAATAGGGTCAGAATATATCTTGTTTAGAAGTGTCAAATTACTAAGATTTACTGTATCTATGTGGCTGACCGGCTATCACGCTGTAGCTAACTTCCCCACCCCCGGCGCCTATTAATATAAGACTCCGTGGGAATCTGACATCGACAAGTCCAACCATCATCGATTTGGTACCAAAATAATCGCCATGAAATGCGCATTTTCTGGATATTAGTGTGCATGAATATGCATATATTTTTTTAATTGGCACGCATATGCTAAGCACATACATACAAAAAATTAATCGCCGCAGAAACGAGTGCAACCAGTTTAACTAACTAGTACCTCGCAGTGAGGGCAATTACGGTACACCAACGGGATCGCATGCTCAGGTACATGAACCTCAACGACGGATCCCTAATTTCAATGAAATCGTTCATTCTAATAGATCCGCCGATTGCCGACTTACTCTGTTTTCGTCTCTTTTGATCTGTGGTAATAATGATCTTATCGCTATTAGTTTCTAGACCACATAACTAACTTTTCTCTGCGCTGTTTTTGCCTGCGCCTTTCATATGCCTGTGTCGGTCATTGCATCCGTCGTATGCTTTGTTGCCCTGCTGACGAACCTCATTGTGACGGATGCGTAATCAGCGTCCCCCGTCACAGTCGATAGGCTCGTACTGTTCGACAGGTGACGACGTGCGGTCACCGTCGGGCTCGGCGGCGGGAACTCCGGGACCCATCATGCCTCCACAGCCCGGAAGCCAACACTCCGCTGACAATAACTCCGATGCCGGTATGTACCTGTTTATCCATCTATCTATCTACCATCTATCCATCGATCCATCTACCTATATCTATCTACCATCTATCCATCCATCCATCTACCTATCAATCCAGAAAGGCTGCTGCGCTGTACCGCAGCAAGTTTTCTATGTAAATGTTCTGTCGTGTTGTTTATATATATGTTGCATATATAAATATGTTGTTTATATATGTGTGTATTTATATATATATATATATATATATATAAACACGACAGAACATTATATATGTATATATATATTTTTTAACATGGGCGCCTCTTTGCGTTGCTCAAAAACATCTTAAATGTAAGACTGTTTTTGCCTATTGTAAGTAGATTACACAAAGAAGCATTAAAATCGGTCTGTTTACAACAAATCAACCGTCCGTAAATGCGAATGCGAAGCTTAATTGGCTTGCCAGGCAGTAGGCGTTGAGTCTTGGTTTTTAGAAAGATCGAATTCATTATAAAAACATGGTAAGGATTAATAAATGTATATATATATATATATATAAGAAATATAAGAAAATAACACGACAACTGCGGCGTTGACACGATAACATACTACACGTTTGGATGACTGCTTAAAAAGCTTCAACGAAAAGTTATTCTATGGATAGGCGTACTTCTTTAACCCTACTGTTAACCCTACTGCGTGCTATACACAGATCGTGTACGTTTGATACGTTAGGTTTAGTTTTATTTTAGAAATAGACAAGCATCTAGCATAGTATGCGCTCTCCACTATCCACTTCGCATCGCAAGGATATAACGTCGTTCGCCACGCCTATATTAATGAGTTGGCGACGATGAGTGGACGCAGCTAAAGTGACCCGTTGTCCGAGCCACACGAATCGCTGCGGTCTGACCCCGACCAGCGCCAGACATCTGGGTGCGTCCTCTGGACTCTCTACGAGTCCTCTCTCCTCTCTCTCTCTGGAGTCACAAACGGCCAGGCCTAAAGCCTGGCTTACCGATGGAGGAGGCCTTTCTTGTTCTTAGTCCTGCTACTTTTCTACCACGACCAGCAGAAGCAGCAGCAGCAGCAGCGGCAGCTGCAGCCTCGAGCTTGTCCTGCTTCTTGTCCTGGCCGACGATCGAAGGATCTTGTAGGACAACGCCAACCAAACAACTCGACCCGACTGGGGCTGATTCGGGGCGCTGCTTGTCTGGTGTGCTTAGGCGCCGTAGGGTCGGTGCCGTTGTTCAGACAGGCTCATCCTGGTAAGCCCTCAATCCTGCCAGCAACAATATAACAGCTGGAGGCTCACGCCACTATCGCAGAAGCAGGAACACTGCAACTGTACCAATCGACAACAGCTGCAGCAGCAATTGCAAGAACAACAGCAGCAGCAACAACAACAACAACAGAAATACCATTAGCAGTAACAATAATACTAATAACAGTAGCGTTGTCGCTCAGACAACAGCAATAAGCAATTCGTTAGCAACAAAAACGGCGATAACAACAACAATGACAACCAAGACAATAACTGCAACAACAACAACGATGATGATGAAACAACGATGGTAGAGCCAATCATTATCATTATCATCATCATCATGATAATAATAATATAATAATTGCAACAGCAAAGCTGTCGGCAGGTTTAGCAATAAGCACCGTCAACAACAGAGCGCATTCGATGAGTCAATACGGCGACACAATACTCCCACGAGTTCTACTCCTGCTGCTGCTGCTGCTGCAGCCACTGGTGGCGCCAACTGCAATATCCGACGGTTGTACCACCAGCTTGACCAGTAGCTGTGAGAAGGCCACCACCACCACCTTCACCACCAGCTTGCACTGCAACTTCGATAGCTGCTAACAGATGGTCGATACTTTAATAAACTACTACTACTACTACTACTCCCAACAGTCGCAGCAGCAGCAGCGGAATCAATAATAGCTGGGTAAGCTGCCTATCGCCCTCGAAAACACCCCTGTCGGCTTGCACACACACACATATATATATATATATATATATATATATATATTTTATATACATCGACCAGGATTCGGCCGATCGAGTCAAGCTCCCAAAGGACATTTTTCGCCCTACACGGCATGAGATGATATGACATTCTGTTGTCGTTGTCGTTGCTGTTGTTGTTGCTGTTATTGTTGTTGTTGTTGTTGTTGTTGTTGTCGTTGTTGCTGTTGTTGTTGCTGTTGTCGTTGTTGTTGTCGTTGTTGTTGTCATCGTCGCTGCTGTTCTTGTCGCTGCTGCTGTTGCCGCTGTTGCTCTTGCTGTTGTTGTTGTTGTTGTGAAACTTCCAGTCTCATTTACTGGTAGCAAGTTAGCTATGTTTACGGCGGCTACCAACAGTTAGTGACAGTGATTTACAATCGGCAGGTTTCCTTTTTGTCGTCGTCATGGAGCTGCTACTGCTGCTGTTAATCAAGGTTCAGTAGGGCCGGGTAGTCAGGTAGATAGGGGGGGGGGGCGTTCAAGGCTCAGTTTGTCGCGTCAACGATTCAACTGCCCCCCGCCCCTCCGCCCCCCTTGTACCTATTGTCTCTCTTTGCCGCCCGCTGCCTCTCTCTCTCTTTCTCTCTCTCTCGCGCGCGCGCGCATTCTCTCTGCCAGTTTTGTACCGTCGGCGTCGTCGTGGTGTCGATTCGAAGACGCTGGCACGAAAAGTGTCACCCCCGTCGTGAAGACGTCGTCCTCGTAACGATCGTGTGATGTTGGGCGGGCTATTGTTTGTGCGTGCGGTCGTCGAGCGGAACGAACCAGCGACCGACAGAGCACGAAGCGGCTGGGGGTGGTGGGGTTGTGCTGACTATTCAGTGAGGAGGGCTAGCGGAGGGGGGGGGCGGGGGAGTAGTAGCAAGTCAGTGAGAAGTCAGTACGGCGCTACGAAGGCGGCGTAGTACGAGTAGGCATAGTAGTAGAGTTTGTTGTTGTTGTTGTCGTTGCTATTGTTGTTGCTGGAGTGGTAGTGGCGGGGTAGGTCTCTGAGGTCTGGGTGGTGAACGTACGTCGGGATGTCGAGAGCTGAGTAGGGTTGAGCTGGGGTAGTCATAGTCAGGGGGTGGCGGCGGCAGTCATCGCCTACGTGTAGACGCGTCGTAGTTAAGCCGCTGAGAATTGACTCAGCAGGCTGACGATTCAGCGGTGGCGATGCGGTGGCCTAACCGCATTGCTAGCAGCAACAGCAACACAGCGACAATGCCGGTGACAATATCGTCATCGACATCGTCGTCGGCGGTATTATCGACGTACAAACGACAGCGGAAGGTCTTCGGCCTTTTAGCGGCGGCCTGAGCAAGGAACAGAGGCGGCTGTTCAGAGGAACAACATGAGTTGTCCCTTAGTCGCCGGGGCGGAGTTCAAGTGTGCGGGAAGTAAGACGATATAACGAGTCTTCTTTCGTCGCCCGGTCATCGAGCCTGTAGAAGACGTTTCTTGGCTTATTTGTTGTTGTTGTTGGTGGTGTTGTCGTTGTTGTTGGTGTTGTTTCTGTTGCTGTAGTTGTTGTTGTTGTTGCTGGTGTTGGTGTTGTCGTTGTTGTTGTTGGTGTTGCTGCTGATGTCGTCGTCGTCGTTGTTGCTTCTGTTCTTGTTGTTATCGTTATTGTTGTCATCCTCGCAGTTGTCTATCGTATAGTCGCTGTTGTTTGTGTTGTTGTTGTCGTTGTTGTTGTTGTCGTTGTCCTCGTGTTTTCACGTTGCCATTGTCTTAACTGCAGCAACAACACACGCGGGACAGCATCACGAGTAGTACGTACGTTTCAAGTAGGTGATGGTGCGAAAGTTGTATTGAGATCGGACCCGCAGCGAAATCTATAGCAAAGAAGAATAGCCTAGGGGAAGCCAAAGAAGAATAGACAAGCATAGGCCAACGGAGCCTGCCTGCACTCTGACGAAGCCAAACAGAGACAATCAGATGAGGTTGATGTTGACGACGTTGATGATGATGATGATGATGAGTTCGATGGTCATGAGGGGATGATGATGATAGTGATGCTAGTGATGATTGTGATCATGAAACAACTGGACAAATGCCATCGTGGGGGG
>QVRM01002406.1:0-71827 GCA_003439945.1 Dermanyssus gallinae
CGCATAGACTGGATCCGATGAGACCGAGTGCTTGGTGACCTCTATATGGGCGTACAATCCGAGTGACCGAGAGAAATACAGAGAGAGAGAGAGAGAGAAAAATTGAAATAGAAAGACTGAGATCTCGTGCCAGTGACCTGGTCCATCTTCGGTATTGCGATCTCGCGTTGCGTGCATTGGAGGTGTTTTTCATCGAAGTGCCGCTCCTGCTCGAACAACAACGAGCACAACAAAAACCATATACACGAACCAGTTTCTACTACTACTTCTATTACTACTAGAAAAACAGCACAGAAATAGTAGTGCCACAGCTGCAAATTTGAACACGCAACCAGAAACGAAGAGTTCGTTTGTTAGCCTAAACGCGGAGGAAGACGAACGAAGGTGGTGGAGCGGAGGAATAAGCTTCGGCGGTGTTGCAGCCCGCCGCGCCGGTAGACGTGCGCAGGTCTTTGTGCGATATCCTATCGTAAGATTCCAAGTAGGCTATCGGAGCTATCGGCCAATTCGACGATCAAAAGTTCCGATCCGCCTTCGGTCTGACTCTAGCAAAGTTCCGCCTCGGGGGCGGCTTTCGCTGTCGCCCGAGGTGGCCGCGATTTGGGCGCTTATGTTCGATCTTGTGACCTCTGCTTGTACTGTTCCTGCTTCATCACACCCCCCACGCGCTCTTTGTTCCGATTTCCCCGCCAGACAACTCTGCTGGTCCCTTGGCCGTGACATTGTAGATACCCCTGCCCCTTGCGTCTGTATGTGGTGGGAGGTCGAGAAGCGATATCGGCGAGAGCATTGAGAGCAAAGCGTCTCCTTCTAGTGGGGGCTGTTTTCGAGCCGTTAACGTTGAAAGATAAACGCCTTAGCTAATCTATGTTATCGCTCGCCTAACGCGTCGCAGTCGGGATGGCCGATGGCGATCGGGCCAGCCAAAAGGCGGCTACTCGAATTGTCGTCAGTACTGCGGCTGAATGCAGCCTTGCCGTCAGCAAAGTACATACGCGGCGTCACTAGCTTTACGCACGAGCCAGCTAGCTTCCTGCAAACCATCCAGCAAGCAAGCGCGGTGTATTTGAGTCGACTTAAACGCAACGAAAGACTGGACAGAACGAGATGGAGATAGAGAACGATAGAGGGGGTGGTGAGCGTTGCATAACACTGTAACATTCACTCACCAAAAGCGACTGCAGGAAGTTGTTGTTGTTTGTTGTTGTTATTGCTCATTGTTCATATTTCGCCAAGTTACTACTGTTTGTTGTGAATTTTGTTTCTGTACTTCAGTTTTATTGCATTATAAGCTGCGAGTTGCCGCCGAGATTGAATGAACGCAGACGTTTACATTTAACGAAATGTTGTAGTGGTAATGTTTGATGTTTATTCACCATTATTGGTAGATTCTCACAATATTTACGGGCTATGCCGCTCAAGTCGTCAATTACAGCAGCTGTTAATGAGCTGGTATTCAGTTCTATACATTTCATCACGTGATATCGGTCGATGTCAATTTCACCACAATATTTACAAACACATTCGTGGATTTGGAAACATTTTCTTTTTTTAGGCAGAGTATTGGTGGTATCCGTGCCAAGTTATTTGCAGATCACTGCTCTGTTCTGTTATATAGGTCCGAGACAATATGCCCTTCAGCATCATGGTTAAGAACACCGACTTTACTCTAATTTCTTCAATATGTCTATTAAAACACAGTTTGGGTGTCAGTTTTCTCCCAAGTATCCGAAGTTGTTGACCAACTCTAGTGCATGCCCACTTATATTTATGTTATAGTCATCTCGAGCATATGCTTCTCCTCTGCTAAACGCATTACTTTTGTTTTCGACACGTTGAGGTTCAGCTTATTTTTATAACATCATCGTTGCAGTCTCATTCAAGTAAAATTGGAGGTACTATCTCGATTTTCCCATAATAACCAAGTCTTCTGCATAAACACGTGGTGAGCTTCTCGGAGGCACTTTCCAAGGCAAGCTGCGTACAGTGTGCACAAAAATGGGGTAGCTGTATCGGCACCCGGTGGCACGCCAATTGTTTGAGAGACCTCCTTGGCAATTGCGTGAGCTCCGTTTAAAATTGTGATACGTTGGCCCGCTAAAATATCTCGAATAAGGTTATACATTCGGTCTTTTATATTAAAATCTTCACGCAGAGTAAGTAAAAGCCGATCTCTCGGTACTGCATCGAAAGTTTTTGACTCTAGGTGTTTTATTACATCCGTAAGTGCTCTTTCAGCCGAACGCCCTGGAAGAAATCCATATTGCTCTGCCGGTAAATCTTTGAAACATTCCAGAAAGAGCCTTTTGGCAAGGAGCGATGTAAGAACCTTGTACACTACGCTGGTGAATGCTATGCCGCGGTAGTTTTTAGGCTTTGTATAATCTCCCTTTGCCTTAAAAATTGGTTGCAGAAAACTTTTCCTCCACTGGTTTGGGATTGCACCTTGTCTAAGACAGATGTTGTACATTACTGGGAGGGCAGGGACGGTCACTGAAATCCCAGCTTTGGGATGTTCGTAGACAGTCTGGTCAGATCCGGCAGACTTTCCATCTTTTCTTGTCATAATACCCTGAAGGACCTCTTCCTCTGTGAAGTCACTCCACGGTCCGTCGCTTTCATGTTTTTCTTTTTCCGGTAAGTCACAGTCGCGGGTGAAAATTCCCGTAAAGTATTCTAGCCACTCATCATCGTTGATTAGTGGGTTTGGTTCTTTGGGGCGTTGTGGAAAAAGACGCCGAGGTCGGTAGAGGCTTTCCCGACTTTTGCGGAGTCGCATATCGGTTTTATATTGGGCGCGCTATGTCCTAAGCAGGTCTTTATACTTGCGCTGTAAAATAGGAAGTTGGGCTAAGTTCTTACTGCTGCATTCCTTGTATTGGCATATTATTGATTTGGTAGTGCAGCATTCTTGGTCGAATTAGGCTTTGTGCTTAAATCTAGTGGTTCGAGTGGCTTAAGTCTGCACCTCGCGACCGGAGGAGACACATAGGTGCGCGGGTTCGAGCCCACCGTTGCACCGATTTGTATTTATGGGGTCCGTCTATGAAGCAATGTGAAAAACAGTTCCGTGGACGTTGAATTTTGACTGAGGGTCAGCCCGAAATCTTTACTATTGGCAATAGCAGTACTAGCAATAGCAGTTTGGAATTTATTTATTTGGAATTAAATATGTATGTCTTTTGGTTGAGGGTTTCCTACCTCTGGAACCGCCGGACACCCAATGGTTCAATATATTTCTGATAGATAGGTAAATTAATAGATAGATAGATAAATCTATCATGCGAGCCAACAAACACCTTTGTTGCTGTTGTGTGTAGTCGTTATGCGATGTGTAGGCAGTGACGATTATAGTGTAACAGCGACTTGTTGCTGTTTGTCTCAGAGTCGGTAGAAGCCTCATAGGTTGCCTCTAAACCTATGAGGCTTCTGATACGTAAAGCGTGCATTACGACTTGAGTCGTACGTACGCTCTCTGCGCGCGGGGGGGGGGGGCGCGTACAGTAACGCAGGCCGGGGGTGGTCGGGTCGTCAAACGATCTCCGGACGCTGTCGGGGGTCTGTCGGTCATTTGGGAGGTCAACAACTTGGTCGTTCGTCGTCCGTCCGTCCGTCCAAACGTTCGGTTTCCCGCACCGATCCTGGAAATGGCAGTCGCTCCCAGGAGCTCTACTGACGACTCAGCTATACGACTAGCAGCCTGCAAACAATGGATGCGGCGGCCAACGGTGACTCATAGGGGTTCTGACACGCGCGCGGCCGCGGCCGCATCCGTAGAGATCCGCAAACAAACAAACGAACAAGGTCACCATCGGATACACATCGGGCACACAGACACACACATACATGCATCTGTGGGCGCACAGATAGATAGATAGTTAGTTAAATATATCTATAGAGATCGCTTTTCAACTCAGTACTCCGGAACAAAGATACGGAATGGTGGCGGGGGAGTGGCGGTCAAGAAGCTAGATAAGATAGGTGCGGAGTTAGACGCGAATCTTGCGTACGGCTACGCCTGTCCTCCGCGGCAGAGGGGGGGGGGGCATCGTCGGCGCAACGGTTAATCCAACGAGAGGACATAGCCAACGAGCAACGAGCGGGGGAAAGGGGTGGGGTAGAGGGAGAGCTCCATGGCTCATTGAGTGAGTCAGTGGGCCAGGCCTCATAGGCAGGCTCGCCTCGGAGCACGAGGAGAACAACAACAACAGCAGCAGCAGCAAAGATAACAACAGCAGCAACAACAACAACAACAACAACAACAACAACAACAATACAAATACAGTGCCAGCATAGGCAGCGCTATCCGACTCAGACTCAGGGGCTGTGGAAAGGGCACCGAGATTCCCTCTTCTATCGGGACAAGTGGAGGAGGAATATGCCGCCCGAGTAGTATAAATAGCTTGACCGCGTGTTAGTCAGCAAGCGGCTCAGGCTCAGGGTCAGCAGTAGTGTATCGTGCCACAGCAGTGACACGATACGCACGTTTCGTTTGTCTCCAGCTTATAACTGGCGTACTGCCTTTTTTCTGTACGTGTAAACCGTCACGTCTCTATCGACGCATAGAGACGACTGTAGTTAGAGATTCGTCAATACGTGTTGTGCAAGACTTTGCGTGTGTCAGCTGTATCAGCAGCAACAGCAACAACAACTCTGTACAAGTGCGTAAGTTCGATCTTGGCTAACCGTGATAACCGCCAAGTTAGTACTAAGTAAACTCTGTGTAAGTTAGTTCTAGGCGGCTGCTAATCCATTTTGGTGGTGAAAAATTGAGAACCAGAGAGCCGACGGTTATGTTTAGCACATTGTGGCTTTCTCGCGCGCCTAAGTTCGATCTTCGCAAACCGTAATAACCGCCAAGTTAATACTTAGCGAACTTTGTGTAATTCTAGTGCTAGGCGGCTCCTAATACATTTTGGTGCTGAGAAGCTACACACCAGGGAGTCGACGGTTATTTTTAGCTTCACAATTGTAGCTTTCTCGCGCGTAAACATCTGTGTGTGTGTGGGCGCATGTCGCGCGCGCTTTTTGTTTGTGTGGTCATTCATCACGTGCTGTTCTAAGCTTAATAAGAGTCAGTTAAATAGTTAAATAGAGCCTTGCTAGTGTGAGTGGTTTCGGTGACGAGAATGAGAAAGGTGTTTGTTTGAAGAGATAGTGCCACCTCATTCGCCAGGTTGTCGAATGATCGAAATAGTCGTTTAGAGCTTTTGAATTGGGCGCTTTTGGACGTATTCATTCGGGCAGGCCCACTGTGTAGCGAGCTTCTCATTTACGAGAAATAACGAAAATGTAGTGACATTTTTTTCTTCTCTTCTCGCTCGATTTACAACGACTGCATCAGCTGCCGCAGCAGCAGAACTAGCAGTATAGACCAGATCATTATTGCCACCACCACCACAATTATCATCATCGTTTCGTCGTCGTCGTTGTCGCCGAATGTTTTTGAAACGTCTCGACAATTTCAACTCGTCTTGCTCTCTGGCTTGCGTTCATGTTCTGCACGATTGTCTAGCGTTTTAGTAGCGCGGTTGAGCGGTTTTCATGTCAATGTGATATGGCTGGTGGTGGCGGCGGCGGCGGCGAATTGGTCGGCGATTATGTGTCGAGTGCAAGACGGTGTTGCTGTACTCGAGCTTGCTGTGCAACGATTCTAACGAGAGCTATTATTTGTTGGCCGCACTTTGCGTCGTCGTCGTCGTCGTGTTCGGCACTTGCGTTCGGTTTTGGCCCTTTGCTAGGTGGTTGTAACAACGTTGAGTCAACGTTGAACTCGGGTCGAGGAGGAGGAGCAGGAGGTGGAGGTGGTGGTGTCGCCGCAGTTGCGGTGCTCTTGGCGACGGCTGATTCACTAGGCGTCAGCACCGGATCCTCCGGATCCCTGGGACTCACGCTGAAGTCGTCCGCTTCATCCAGTTTTTCCTGTGTTGGTGGTCAGCAGCAGCAGCAGCAACAACAACAACATCACCATCATCATCATGGCCCCACATTGTTGTTCGATGACCTGGCCGCCTCATCCGGGCTCGCTTCGCATCACCATCACACTGGACATCATCAGCAGCATCAGCAGCAACAACAACAGCAACAACAACAACACCATCACCACCACCAGCAACAACCTTCTGGCCACTTTCAACAACAACAACACGGCAACAACAATTTCTCTCTGAGAACAACTGCGGCCACTGGTCACCACAGTCATACTGTTGGCAACATAGCGCATGTGCGTTCCGGCGTTCAGCAACACGTTATCAGCTCAAGCAGCAGCAGCAACAACCACAACAATAACAACAACAGCAGCAGCAGCTCGTCCAGAAAACGAAAGGTAAGCAAGTGGATGGGGGTGATTTGGTCGCCGAAAGCGGTAATTTGGGTATACTTGGATATGTTTCTGAAGTTGTTATATTTTTGTTTCTTTTGTTTTTCTTTGAGGAAACGTTTCTTTTCTACGTCTAGCCCAGGTTTTCTTTCACCATATGAGCAGAATGTTTTCAGCTAAAAAGTCGTTTCCGCTTCTGCTCCTCGACATAGCTTAGTTGGAGTCGTGCACACTCGGTGTATGATTCAGTTCTGATTTTGTTTCTTTTGTTTTCTTTGCGGAAACGTGTCTTTTCTACGTCTAGCCGCCCACGTTTTCTTTTACCGCATAAGCAGAATGTTTTCAGCGAAGAAGTCGTTTCTCTTCTATTTCTTGGCATCGCTTAGTTGAAGTCGTTTACACTCAGTCAATGACTCAGTCATGTTCGAATTCTTTTGATCCCTTCTAACACACACCGAACTCCCTTCCACCCCCCCCCCCCGCCCCCCCGTCTTGCGAGGCGAGTCAAACATTAAAACGAGCACATTTTAACTAACTTATGTCTTTTTCGGCTGCAGGCGGAGCCTTTTGTAGGTGGTTACGGAGCAGGTGATAGTGGTGGTGGTTCAACGGTGATTATTGCGGCTAACGATAACACCAGTAACAGCGCCGCAACGGCGAGTCTTCTGATGAATAGCAGCTCTCACCATTCGTCGGCGGCTGGTGGCCACTCGAAGCGGAGCAGGATGGTGCAGCAGAAAAAGGTACGCGTGAAGATCAACTTGCGAACTTCGATTCGACGACTAGCGGCCACAATAGAGAGGCTATATATATATATATATATATATATATATATATATATATATATATATATATATATATATATACATACATGCAGATATTAGAGCGTCAAAATGAGGGAACGTAGTGTAACCTTTGGTGAACGCACACGGTGTGATCTCATTCTTTCAGGTGGTGTCGTCCTCGTCGACGTCCGAGGGCGACTACCAGCTGGTGCAGCATGAAGTGCTGTACTCAGCGGCCGGCAACCAGTACGAGGTGCTCGAGTTCCTCGGCCGCGGTACGTTCGGCCAGGTGGTGAAGTGCTGGAAGAAGGGCACGAACGAGATCGTCGCCATAAAGATCCTCAAGAACCATCCGTCGTACGCGCGGCAGGGCCAGATCGAGGTGTCGATCCTGCAGCGTCTGTCGGCGGAGAACGGCGACGACTACAACTTCGTGAGGGCCTACGAGTGTTTCGTGCACAAAATGCACACCTGCCTCGTGTTCGAGATGCTCGAGCAGAACCTCTACGACTTTCTCAAGCAGAACAAGTTCTCGCCTCTGCCGCTGAAGTACATTCGCCCGATTCTTCAGCAGGTGCTCACGGCCCTGCTTAAACTGAAGCAGTTGGGCCTCATTCACGCCGATCTCAAGCCCGAAAACATCATGCTCGTGGACCCTGTTCGCCAGCCGTTCCGCGTTAAGGTAGCGTACTTGGGCTGCTATCCTATTATGGCATGCATTTTTACCCATAATTTACTCATGATTTCATACTCATTTCGATTCGTGCTCTGATCGACTACCGATATCATTTACCTGACCAGATGAATGGTATTTGTATACTTACTTGATTGTTTTCCCACTCGAAATCACCAGGTGATCGACTTCGGCTCGGCATCGCATGTTAGCAAGGCGGTATGCTCTACGTATCTTCAATCAAGGTGAGAGAGCAATCACTCGTTACTCCTGGTCCGGCCGTGCCACATGTTAGGTCTCATGGTTATTCTAGCATCTTCTTAATACTCCTCCTAAATTACTACTAATAGCAACGCTATTCCCTGTTCACAGGAAGTTACCTATATGCTAAAACGCAAAGCTAATCATAAAGCTATTTTCTTCTGTTAGTCCGGTAGGTATCCAATCGCCAAGAAATCGTAATTTAAAACGTGACAATGATCGCCTTAAACAATCGTGCTTATTTGTGCGTTCGATGCGTCCTCTCGAAATTTCAGGTACTACCGCGCACCCGAGATTATCCTCGGCCTGCCGTTTTGTGAAGCGATTGACATGTGGAGTCTGGGCTGCGTCATCGCCGAACTCTTTCTAGGCTGGCCCCTTTACCCTGGCAGCTCGGAGTACGATCAAATCAGGTTCGTGTTTGTTTTTTATTGTTTATTTTACCTACTTGCTTATCTTAGTTGCAGTTGCGCTTTACTACTGAACGTCCACTCGTGTTAACAGTTAGGCAACGAGCTCGTACTCAAATTGAACCCGAACTTCAACAATCCGCTAAACGATTGTTAGCTTCGACATGCTAATTCTCAGCATCAGTCTTCAGAAGATGTAGTTCTTGTGCGGCATGGTTACGCTTAAGCGGGACGACCTCTGAGCTACAAAGGTTGTAACGAAGTTCTCTTTGTCATCACTTGTGCGTGGCTACAGGTACATTTCTCAGACGCAGGGTCTACCAGCGGAGCATCTATTGAATGCTGCCACAAAAACAACGCGATTCTTCATTCGCGAGCAAGCCTCCTCGTCGAGCTATCCCTTCTGGCGACTGAAGACTCCCGAGGAGCATGAAGGCGAGACTGGCATTCGTTCGAAGGAGGCTCGAAAGTACATCTTCAACTGTCTTGACGACATGGCACAGGTACGAGCTAATCATTCGTCACATAATTTGTCAGCAGCCTACAATGGCAATGGCGGCAACGCAATGTTGTTTCCTTCCCGTGGGCTCCGTTAACACTATTTCAAACAGGTATTTTTTGTCTGCGTTCATCGTATTGTTTCTATAAACGGGTCGATATCATGATAGCAATTAATGATGGTAATAAAAATAATAATCGAGCCTTGTTGTTGAGCAGGTGAACGTGCCAGTGGACCTCGAAGCGTCGGGCGGCGGTGAATTGCTGGCAGAAAAAGCCGATCGGCGTGAACTTATTGATTTACTGAAGCGAATGTTGACTCTCGATCAAGAGAGGCGCATCGCACCAGGCGAGGCTCTCAACCACAACTACGTGACACTAGGACACCTCGTTGACTACGCGCATTGCCAGCACGTCAAGAACTCGGTGCAGGTGAGCTATTGCAAATTGAGCTGTCGAATTCAATAATTCTATATTATCTTAGCGTTATTATTGTTATTATTATCATCATGAAACTATTAAATCAGTAGATTCTAGCTGATTGCTAGGAAAAGTGGCAACCCATTGGACTCACTCTCCTGTCTACGTTATAAAATGGATTCGATTGAGCTCGCAGCACCTGTCGTAGGAGCCCGTTTTTGTCGTTCCTATTTTCTTCCTCCTATTCTGTCCCGCCACTGAAACACTGGCGATTCATGCTTGGAAATCAGCTGCTAATCGTGCTTGGGCGCGTTTTACCACCATCATGGCACGCATGTATGATAATGACGATGATCAAGATCATAGTGGATAGATAGTAAGTAGTATAATGAATGGCATATATAATGTACTGGTCTACTTGGTCCCTTTGTAGGTGATGGAGGCGACATGTCATCGCCGAATGCGTCATCACGCAGCGGCGCAGGCGGCGGCTGCAGCTGCCGCACTCTACCATCCGACAGCTCTGTATAGACCGTTTACTGGGCCACAGGCTTCGCAGAATGCCCAGCAGACCGCTCCACAAACGCAACTCTGTTCCATACTCTGCCCGCCACAGGTTTGTTCGTCTTTCGTCGCTGTCCGTCGCTGAGATGCCAGCGGATACCTCAAGCTTCCTCTTCTTCTTGTTCTTCTTCTTCTTCTTTAATAATGTGTTATATAAACAAAAAAAGCAGAATATCACGTTTCTGCTGTTGTCGATCTTGCTTTCTTCCATCTCTACGTCTACGTCGTAGGTATTAGAACTCATAGGCATAATATGCGCTCATAATGTGCTCAGTTGTGTGATTATTAGTTACTTCGGTGGGTGGCATGACGAGATCTCACGACAAGCTATTACGTTGCATCATATGCGCCGTTTACATGGATGTCGCGCATCGGTAGCACAAGCTATTGCGTCAGCTTTCTTGCAATAACATCTAATGTACGCTTTTGATGTGTCTGATCGCCGCAATCGAATCATCGCAATCGAATCGAACAACAGGTGAACGCGTGTCTGAACTCGCCGAAGCACATGATGGCTGTGGGTGCTGCCGGAGTCCAGGCGCCTCACCAGCAAACGCTACAGATCCAGCCACTGCATCTGGCCACACAGCAGTATGTGCCGGTCTCGGTAGTCGAACAGAACGGCCGCCAAATGGCGCTCATAACCGTAAGTTTCGTATAGCTGGCAACTGCTTTATGGCTAGGGTTAGATGACTTTTTTTCTTCTGACGTTAGGCGCAAATATGTGGTTCGCAGGCACCATATATCCGCGAACTGTGGGAAATTTCCATCACAGATTTCGTGTAGTTATCATTATTTACGTACGTTTTACCACACCAGCGTATGAAAAAAAAACACTTAGCCCGCAAGCTAAGTAGCATATGCTGCTGTTTCAACGAAATCGTTGTTGTACCTCTAATGTTGAGGTAATCTATTGTGGATTAACCTCTTACTTCAGTTATGTTTGAAACTAACATACGTTCTCGTTGTTGCTGCTGCTGCTGCTGTTGTTCTTGCTGTTGTTGTTGTCGTTGTTTGTTCCTCTGCTCTGTTGTCAATTCGCTGTCCATTGGCCTGCTGTTAACCGGACATCTATACTCAAATCGTTCATTACTCCTGTCTGACATCTCTGCTTTGCTGTTCCACCTTTCACAATTGCTAAATATACACGTTATTCGTTTACTGCTTGGCCACTATTCAACGCACATATGCTACCCTGTCTTCACGTGAAAATGTACTCGTGTTTACTATGTTGTATTTTGCCCTCTTATTGCCCTTTCAATATGTTTAACTCGAACATCGGAACATCAACAATCCTTGTAACAACAACACCGCGACGTATTCAATTGTCAATCTCCATCTCTCACTTCAACCTCACTCAATCTGCAACTAACCATCGCTATGTGTCGGATCGATCGCCATTTATTTTCTATGGGAACGTACTTCACGCAACATTTTCATGACTGATGATGACGATGATTCTTATTTTTCGTATTGCTATTGTTATTTGTCGTCGTTTGGTAATTTTCACCATGGGCTGCGCGGGGGCGCCACCTTCTATCGCTTTGTGAACCGGCCACAGGACTCAAACCTTCTCTGCCCCCAGAATCCTTCATCGGCGGCAGCGGCTGCAACCTGGGCCGCAGCTGCGGCCGCGATGACGTCGTCGCGACCGCATCAGATGTTCGTCACACCGACGAACGTCTGGGGTCCCCCGCTAACACGAGGCGAAGACCCTTGGGGACGCACCGGACTCACACTTCTACCGCCTCCACCAGCACCCGGTAGGTTTCTATGACATCTGGAATCGTTGCGCCAAAAGCAACTTACTGCTGTTTTCCACCCTAAACATCTCCCTGACTCTCTCTCTCTATATATATATATGCGTGTACATGTATATACAGTCCACACAGATGGCCGGCGTATGTTGGCTGTTCCTGCACCGTTGGAATGAATTTATTTTCTTTGTGCCTAAACGAAACGTTGCTGCCATTGCTAATTCGTTGTCCCCTTCGCCCACTGGATTGCAGACTGGATGTCGGTAGGCCAGGCTCCGTCGGCAGCCCATCAGAGCAGTTCGGTTCGGTCATCGGCCCGCGACCACGCGTCGTCCCACTCAAAACGTCACCCATCATCGGGCAAAATCGCCGCGCTCGCACAGGCTTCGGCCGCGTCCGCTGCTGGAATCCCGTCGGGATCATCGTCGACGTCGCTCTACGCCCCGCTGGGCGGGTCAGCGTCGTCGTCGTCGCTTGCGCCCGCCGCCCACGTCCACATGCATTCCGCCCACAGCCAGTTAGGCGGCGTCCTCGCAGGGCCATACAGCAGTGGCGGTGGCGGCACGGGCCAGCTGACGCCCGGCAACAACAACAACAACAATAGCAGCAGTAGCGTGCAGCACACGCAGCTGAGCCCTGTTAAGAAGCGCGTCAAGGAGAACACGCCGCCCAAGTACCACCATTTAGCAGCCACGGGCAGCAATGGTGGTGGAGACAGTAGCAGCATCATTGCTAATACCGCCTCGTCGAACGGCCAATCGGCTGGCATGACGGTGACCCAGGGAGCGGCGACCGTCAAATGGCATCCCGAACCGCAACATCCTCAGCAACATACACAACAACAACAGCAACACCAACAACAACAACAACAGCAGCAGCAACAACAACAACACCAGAATCAGCAGCAGCAGCAGCAACAACAACAACTTCAAGCGCCAACAGCACATGCGCATTCATCGTCTCATGTCGCGGTTTCGGGCCTGCACGCTTCACATGTGGCGCAGGCGACCCAGCCATCGTTGGCGGGTACTCGGGCCGATGGCGGGGGTCGCACAATCGTCATTCGAGATTCGCCGTCACCCTCTCGGGCCGTATCCGTCATCACCATCAGTTCGGATAGCGACGACGAAGCACCAAACCAACAGCATAGGTTCGTATTTCATCTGTCGTATCTTGCCCATTCTATGTTGCCTTAAGAGGAAATCCCCAATTTTATTAGGGCGGTTTGAAGTTATCAATTTATTGTCCGATATTCCGCAATCTGCGTGTAAGTGGCAAGCTAGAGCACTGTAAATATATGTATTATGGAAAAGAATTATTTTACTTCTACTTTTCTCTCAGCTTATTAGAACGGCGGTTATCTGTCTGATTCATAAAATCTCTCGCGGCGCAATATAGTGTATCATCATGTTCACTGTTCGTGTGCTCTTTTATGTCGTGTGCTCATCAGTGCGGGTTCAAAAAGCTCAGGAGAACGCGGAGGGTCCGAAACATCCGTGAGCGGCAAATGTCATTCGGCGCAGGTTACCCCTTCCGGGGCTGACTACCTTGGAGGTTGTTCCCGCGGTGGTGGTCGTGCCACTTCATCAAAGAGCACGATGTTATTGCCCAGCGATTCGCCATTGGCTTCGGGAGCGTCCGGTTCCGTCGGAGCAACCCCGGCCGATCCACGTGTCCTGCAATTGTCCAATCACTATTCGCCTGTGGTACTTCAGAACATCAAACACGAGCCTCGAGACGAACAACCACTGCACAAGGTATAATTCCCACCAGTAGATAGCTTAACTACCACGTCATTTTGTCTAACTTACGAGTAATGGAACCTTTAGTAATGGCTAAGGTAATGGAACCTTTAGTAATGGCTAAAATAATCCTCTGTCGAGTAGAACAAATAGCCTAGCCACCGCGTAACGCTGTGTGAGGCATGATCTTGGACACTATGATGATGAGACGTAATCTTACCGGTTTAACCTAGCCCCCTTTCTCCCACATCCTCACACGCAGACTTATGTTCGTACTTCTCTGCCTGCAGGACCGAACGGCCAAGTACGCAGCAGCAGCTGCTGCGGCAGCTGCGGCCGCCGCAGCGGCCGTCGCCGGCACTGCTCTTGCGTCGGTGGGCGGCGGAGGCGCCCCCATCCAGCCAACGACGTTCAAACGCGAGGTCATCTCTCAGTTGCCCACAGCTGCGCACACCGCCCACCTGGGCGGTCACGGGAGCGGCAATAGTAACGGCCACGGAGGCCATGGCCAGAGCCACGGAGGACATCTAGTGGCCCCGCCAGCCTACGGTCTCGATCCGGAACGCCTGCTTAAAGAGGTGGGCATCGGCCTAGGCGGATGCTCAGGTGGGCACTCGCGAGCCGCCCACTCGCATGTTCATAGCCGACAAGCGCAGCAGCAACAACAACAACAGCAGCAGCAACAGCAGCAACAACAACAACCTCAACCACCTCCGCCTCTGCAGTTCGAGTTCGCCACGGGTCCGGCCAGCCAGGTGGGCCAGTTGGGCATGGGAGTGGGCGCCACCGTAGGCGTCGCCGGGTCCGCCGGACACATGGGCGTCGGAGCACAACCACTCTACCTCAGTCAGCCGGACATCTACCGACCAACCGCCGTGTACGTGGCCACCGGCAGCGGCCAGTTTCCGCCACCGCCTGCTCACCATCAGTATCCACAGGTAACGACACAATACGAACAGCGACAACGATAACGATAACGATAACAACAACAACAACAACAACACAGCAATATTAACATCCACCCGTGACAACTTGAATGGCTCATTCTCAAGGGTCCGAATTAACTATTTATTTATTTCAACGAGTCGATTCCTTTGATTATTATTATTAGCTATCGAAATCGTCAGCAGTAGATCTGCTGTAGTCTATTATTGTTACCATTGCACTGTGGCCGTTGTTGCTTTGCACTTGTCTGTGTAGCTGGTCTTAGTTGAATTCCATCTCATTCGAAGCCACATCCGTCCATGTATGTTCTCACAGGTGAATCAACCTCCAGTTGGATACGCCGCGCCTCCTGCCCACCTGCAATCATCGTATCCGGCATACACGCGGATCTCGCCGAAGTACCACAACCCCTACCATGCGATGTAACGAGCTCGTCACCACCAGCACAACAACTATGGCGGCGTTGATGTTGCCGCTGGTGCTGCTACTGGCAACAGCTACTGGCATCAATCATGGAGATGAAGGCTTGGGGATTTTCAAGAGTGCCGATGATGATGATGAAGGCCTTGGGATTTTCAAGGGTCCCGATGATGCTAATGATGATGGTGATGATGATGAAGACCTATTCATTCAGCCGCGATTCACCGTCGATCATCGATCTGCTGATCAGATCATCGAGCCAGCGCACATGATTGCTCCAGACGTCGTGTCCTTCCGATAATGAATTCCGCGACAAGAGAGCCACAACGTCAACGAATTGCGACGACGGCGGCGACGGCTGTACATTCGTGATACGCCTCTGTTCGGTCGGTTAGTCTCTTCTTCCCGAAGACAAAAAGCCACCATGCATCAGTTATGTGTTGACGACGATGACGATGACGACGCTGATGCTGCTGCTGCTGTTGGTATAGACCGGACACACGAGTCAACAACTGTAGCTAATTTTAGTTGGAGACAAAGTTGAGACTATACGTCACTAAGTACTACGTAAGCACGCACCATGAACCCTACTAGGGGTGCCAAGGCGTGCGACTGTTTAAACGCCGACAGTAACAAGGCGACTGCAACAACCACTGATAAATGGCCAAAAGGCCCTAATGAGAGAAGTACGTGCAGCCGGTAGGTGTGTGTGTGTGGACTCGGCTTGTTTGCAGATCCCGATACGACGTTTTCCGCATCTGCAGTGACAGCGCTGACTGGCCGCCGCCGCCGCGTATATACTCCTTTAGTGTCGGCTTCGCCCGCCCCCCCCCCTACTACCGTAAACTTGGGCTTCTCGTATTTGTCTAGCAGAAGTCTGACAGATCTACATTTATCTATTGTTGTTATAATTATTTCTATATAGTCCTTTGAATAATAAGACAAGTGTGTGCGTTTGGTGCGGCGGACAACACGGCCTACGTCGCATTTAAGCGACAGATAATAATAATGTCCTCTTTTCTACTTTTGCGATTAATTCTGCCTTGCGTACATTAAAGTGTATCGCATTGCTTTTCATCATAAGACCGATTGAGTTGCGGCTGTTATTGTCGCTGCTTTGGTCATAGAAGTGCTTTTAATTAATTCAGAACGTTTTTTTGTTTGTTCCAACGAGGTTGTTATTAGCTGGACACGCGCTCCTCTGTATATTTGAAGCATTGAACCGATGTTGAGTTTCGTTGAGCGTCTGGCAGTACGACCATAGCAGCTAACATTTATAGGCATTTTGGCTGCATAACGTCTCACATTCGCAATAGGGTGTTTCATCGGTCGTTGTATATTTTTCTGTGGGATGATCGAGTGGAAGTGGTGTTTAAGCGACACTCAACAGCCTATTTTGAGGAGTCGGTCGACGTTCGTGAAGCTGCACAACAGATAGATTCTTCGGCATGCGATATGCGTGCTTTGCGCATAGAAGGTTGGCTGTGAGTACATGTTCGTTTTAGGCTGTGAGCAACTCAGTATTTTCTTTGTACACCATTTTTCATGGTTACTGGCACAGCTCCGCGCAACAACACGGGCGCGCTTCTACCGATACGACTGTACGCTAACTATAGTCATTTGAGCGAGGAATTCGCCTTTTGCTGACTATTATATATATATATATATATATATATGCACGAAACGTTTATGACTATCTAGGCGTGACACCAAACATCTCGACTTTTTGATCATCATCATAATTGTACAAATATTGCTACGGCAACTATTAACAGACGTACCGTCACTTCTGTTCGACAGCTTTTAAGCCAAGGCGTCAGTCGATGGAACAGATTACAATCTAAGTTCTATTGTTTTTTTTTTCTGTCCTTTCTATGTTATAGAAAACGTGCCTGTATTGTAATGACGGTCACCCTATGACGAGGCGACATGATGACTCACTACTTAGTGTTATTTTGTTTAGCGGCCCTTGCTGGGCGGAGCACCCTAATTTCCGTCTTTTGCTTTAGCTCTCTGACGATAGTGTCCGTCCTTTGTCCCTTGTTTGACTACCAACTTTGACGAAGTTGTTTCATTTCTAAACTCGATTCGGCTGTGTGGCCAATGTCAGTCGTGAAGTGCTTACCATAAGTTACGCTTTGTGAGAAAGGGACTCCTAGAGAAAAGAGCGAGAGAGAGAGAGAGAGATAAAGGCTGTTCAGGAGCGATAACCACTCTATTATCTGTATATAGTTTCATCCCAGCTAAACCAGCAGCAATTCATAACAGTTAACCGTACAACGTTTTTGCCTCTAAGTCGAAAGATATTGCATGATGAAAGATATTGCTATCGGCCGCAATATATATATATATATGTATTTGTCGTATACCGGCTTTACGGGGTGTCGGACCGTAACGAGAAGTACAGTTTTAAGAAGAGCAACAATTGCGGCAAGGTCGCTGGAGCAAACGGTTTGCGGCAGACATGTGGACAAGGGAAGAGTGAAAGAGAAACGAAAATAAATACGTTCATAGAATTGGCAAGTCAGACCGTGTGTGGCGTTGATGATTAAGTTTTTGGCCATGCTGGTTCATTGCACACGTCGAGGCCGCGGCGAGCGGGGAATTGTCTTTAGCCTTCTGCACTTCTGCTTTTGGCAGAAGTGTCATGATGATGCTGGCAATGTAAATAGTGAACTACAATGGTGGAAGCCGCGGCCGACTGATTTGACGTACGCATTTTGCGTGGCACATTTTGTACATTACCTATCCATCCATATGTTGCTTGAGGATTTGTTTCCGCCTCCAAAGTGCAGGCAAAGCAGGAAAGTCTTTGTTGTGAACCACTCGGCACGTAGACATGACGACGATTGCAGTTAAGTCGCTCACTTAGAGTGAAAATGTATTCAATAAATATACATACATGCACGCATAAATTCGATTTGTAGGTGTCATTTTGAAATCCAACCGAGAAAAAAACGAGCCGGAGCTTCGCTCTACAAGCTATGAGGAGAGCTATGTCTATCATAGATCGAGGCACCAAATCAAGCAGGTGTTAAACATTTCCCTTTCGGCAGCGAGCGGACATGTCAGAGGGAGCTTCACTTACGTTCTTACAGGAGATCTTGACACATGTCACGCTTGGGTAGGTGTTTGTCAGCGAAACAGACGTAGTGTTCTTCTAACAGTCTAACGCTGTTATTGTTATTGTTGACAGAAGGCAGCCGCCTTGACCCGACCAATAATTGGGTAAACATTGTCAGGAGTCGCGAGTTTTTGTTGCTTTTTTGAGAGGCTGGTAGTAGCCCGAAGACAGATATAGTATGAGTCAGTGCAAGCGAGCGGCAGGCAGCCAGTCCTTAAGGCCGACATGTGGAAGTAACAGGGATTTGATCTAACGTCGTTGAGGAGTGGAAGTTCGTTTTGAGACAGAGTAACGCACGAAACCAGTGGTTCGGCTGTCTTTTTGTGAATAAATGATCCCTCCACTGGTTCGACCTATAACCGAGGCGGTTTGTGGCGGCGCTGTGAGCATATGACTGATGTGAAGATGAGTTTCCAGTGCTACCGCTTTTCCGCGTTACGGGTCGAACTCTTGCCCCCGAACTTTGAAGACGTGCTCTCTCGACGAATTATACGCCACCGTATAAGGTATAGATTCAAGTGGAGGCACCACGAGTTTTGGTCTTCGACGAATGACGCATATATATATATATATATATAAGATTCTGATACGATTGTGAATGTTACTATTTGTTAGCAGCAGAAGCTACACAAGAATAGTGAACATTAGATTTTATCGATAGACGGCTGCTGCAAATCGATAAGAACTACTGGATCGATCCAGTCGCCGATGACAAACCGCATACAAACTGCGTCGATATCTAGTTAGCATCTGTGGAAGCCTGTCATACCAAGCATACTACTATAATGTGCCGCCGCAACCAGAGGGTTATTGTCATTTGTCGTAATTCTGTCTGCATATATTGATTAAGAGGTGGTAGGTAGCATTAACAACGTAGTAACGATACCCACAAGAACAACACTAAACGAAGCAGCGACAAGTATAAGAATAAAACGACAACAGTAACGGCTTCGATCGCACGTGAACGTTTACTAAAGAAATGTGTCATTTTATTTTGAGTACATAATGCTGATGATGATGATGATGTGCAGCAACAGCCGCAACAGCAAAAGCAGACTCGTATGTGAATGATGTTCCTAAGGGCAGAGACGGCATCTCCTCTTATTATGTTGGTATTTAGTATTTTATTGTTCCCGTCAGTGAACTTCGGTGTAGTAGTAGTTACCGTAGCAGAAGGTGCATCAAAGACGATAGTAGTTACAGCCAGTTCAGCGTGTCAATACCCGCAGTGTCGTCGAGGTGGAACGTTTGGTTCGTGAAACCACACGTGTCTGTAGTTCCTACACACAGAGAGAACGAGAGAGAGAGAGATTGAACGAACTGTTTTAGGTAGGGGTGAGGTCATTGAGAATTCCCATTCGAGCAGCAGATGACTCAGTGGCAGCGGTGGCCAATGACAGCACGGGCGCACTTCTACCCTGACGACTGTAAGAACTTTACCGAGTCATTTGAGCGAGGAACTCGCTCGTTGCAATTAGGCGGGGTACCTCTCATTAAAAACCTGCATAACGTGCCGGGGAAGGAAGGGGGGGGAGGATCTACAGCGATTTCCTTCGACGATTTGGTATCGATCGGCTTTGCTCGCGAAGCACTTCAGGCCTCTGGCACCCCGTCTAGAGTGTTGCCGTGTTGATCATCTATCCCTAACATATGTAGTAGACAGTTTGCGAAATCATCGATCTTAGCTAGCAGTTGCATCTCGGCAGCAAAGTGGCCTGTACCCTCCCTCCTCAGACAACCACACACATACACACAAAAGAGTTCAGTTTAGAGTAGTAAAGCGTCGTTTTCTCACCTTTAATAAGATGGCGTCAATTGCAGAATGAGCAGGCGGCGAGCAGCAGTTCTTGGCAACTAGCGTGATCGAGTTCGCCATTGTCATCGCTGGCTTATTGTTGCTGCTTCTTTTTGTAATTTCCTTAGCCAGCCTGTAAGACTGTTGTGTTGCTTTATCTGCATTTATTGCTAAAACGAAATCTGATATATATATATATATATATACATACAAAATTCCTCAATTTGGTAGTATGTGCGGACCCTTGCACAACTGCAACTGTGGCATTCGTAAATTCGTTATCGACCACCTTTGGGCATTTGATCTGTTCGGCTAGGGTTTATTCATATAGGCAGGCGTTCTGATGATGATGATGATGATGATGGCCAGAAATTACCCGCACACATGCAGCTCACAACCTGGCTCGAAGAAGATGAAGTGTTCATAGATTCTTCGCTACTATGACTAGAGGATCGATTTACGAGGCGTTGTTTATTACAAGCAAATTGCGCTTGTCTTGGCAGACTGGATGACATATTGTGGATCGAACGGAAATTATATATATTTATATATTTACCATAGCCTTACCATAGACTGTCATCACGGGTAGTGGCAACCATCATCATTCTTGTTACGGTGATGAGTATTGGGCAAAATTCGATTCTTTTGTTTGCACCACAACACAGACACGTTCGGTTTCGGCATACGACAAACCTACGCTAGGACTACTGGTTTGTCGATCTCGTTTGCGCTCGAGGGTTTTTCATTTTACTGCTGCCCTTCGTTGTATCGGTATCGGCATTTGGGCCGTTGCAAGTGCAACCTGCATGATTCGTCTACAGAGTAGATCACGAAGCGTGTGTTTATGCTCGCCAAGTGTGTTTAGGCTGAGACGAAGTCTATGCACAATGGTTGAACGACGACGACGAAGCATTGGTGATGAGGTAGTGAAGTCTGCGACGGTTTCCGGCTAGCAGACAGACAGCCAGATAGATACACACACACAGCCTTCGTGCGGCTGAGTGTTTCCCACATCAAGGACCGTTGATCTCTGCGTATCGTCGTCTCTCCTTCATAAAATGAAGGGCACGAGGCACCGTCATACGCTGAAGGTCACACTGAGGTCAAGCTATAACGGCCGGCGTTCTCAATCTCGCTAGCTAGGATCAGCCCCCCTAGACGGACGGCCGGTGGTGTGGAGCGGGGGGGAAGGGGGTGGAGAGGGGTATACAAGCAACAAATTTTCGTTTTCGTTGCAGACACGAATGCCCTGAACGATAGACACACAAATTGTAATTTAGGCTGTGCGACGAAAATTCGTTCGACCAGTGCTGCAAGATGAAAAATGGTGACGTAGATAAAGATCAAGAAGACGTTTTACTTTTGCGTTGCGGAGTTGTTATAACATGACTATGTTCTCCTCGGCATCATCATCATCACTAACTATTTTGTCTCGTAGTTATTTTTCGTTCTACCATCGAATAATATATATATATATATATATATATATATATATATATGTATAGCGATGATTGTGATGACGCTAGTTATTACGCTAGTAAGCCAATCATCGGTAGCAGTGGTGACGGTTTATGTGTAGTGACTATGTATTAGTTGTCGTGATCGATGTTGAGATGTTAAGAAGGCCATGAGTGGTGCGTGTATGTGTGTACGCTAACTTCCGCGGTTAGCGTAAACCACTGGCCAGGGATAACACGGGAAACACGGTGAGAAAACTGCATCAGATCGATTTAGGAGGAGAGGGGTTGGGGGTCTGTGCGAGATTAAAGCCGAGTTGATTTGTCCGATTTATGTGCGCTATGTTGACCACTGCTCTCCTCTCGTCTAACTAACAACTGCACCGCGACAACTATCCTTTTAATTGCCACCTGCCAACTAACCTAAATGGAAGCAACCGATTCGAAGGGCACAGACACAGTAGCGACGCACAGGGAACACAACGACATCGAGATGATGATGCAGCGCAGGCAGAGTACGCGGATTGCAGTATGCGGATGAACTGCGGATTACTTACTTGCGAATACGTCGCTGCGGCGCCGCACGTATCTGCTTCTGCTGCTGCTGCTGCTGCTGGCTAATAAGAGGCCTGCAGCCTGCACTCATAGGGAGGAAACAGGCCGTAGCCGCATTTGTCACGCCACTTTTGCCGGCACCGGCACGCCTCCACACCTTCACGATGATTGCGCGCCATTCAATGAATGACGATGATTGATGAAGCCATGATGCTGATGGCTGATGCTGATAAATGATACTATAGAGTAGAACAAGCCGTAGAGGAGGATGTAGTCCTGTCGTCAATCGTCGCGTTATCCGTAACATTCATATATCGTCTTTTATTTTATGACTGCCGGACTACGACGGTCGGTCGTGCTGCTGGGGGTGTCGCGCTTCAACACGTTTCGACCGTGCACCGGTGCACGGTATTATTAAGACCGTAGGTTGAAGGGAGCAGGTTAGGGAGATGAACCATGTGTATGAAGAAGGTGTATCGGCGAGGAATCGTCGTGTAGAGTGTAGGGAAGAAGCAGAAGGAGATTGCGCGCTGGCGGGGGGTTGGGCTTTGGTCTATGGGGTATGCATGTGGTACGTGGTACATATATGTCATTAACGGCCTTCCGCGTCTCGATGACCGACGAATGATCGAACGGGAACTAACCAGTTAAGTGCTGGCTGGCTAGCTGATGACCACTTAAAGACACATAGACATGCTTTCGTGTATCGTCGACAGTGACATGTGTTACAGTATTGTTCACCACGTCGACATTGCATAATATGGTAACCATATGAATAATTATCATAAGACGAAGAAGAATATCGTACAATATCGTGTGTACTACGTCGTCTGTTGTACGTGTCTTGTATCCATCGCTTGGTGCACCGACGGTGACGGAAATTACTCTTGGACCTTACTGATTGATGTGTGTGTATTACGCATATTATTCGTGCAGTTTCGCGAACTTTTAATCGTGATGATGAAAATAAGGCGCAGAGGAAGAAGAAGAAGAATAAATATTAAGACATAATGAACAACGACAACGACAAAGACGTTGCTGGTTATGATCAGGTTCTACTAGGCCTTGCGTATATTGCGAGAGAATTTCTCTCCGATGTCTTTAACGTGTTCGATGTGTTAGAATTAATAGCCGGCCGGCCCATCAATTGATTACTCTAATGATCTACTGTCTCTACCAGCTTCCGCTGATAGAATCGCGCAGCAGATAGACCAGACCGAACCAGATCACGAACCAAAACTACGTGTTTGATGTAGAGTGACGACACACTGCGTGTACGATGTGATTGTCCTATAACTAGTACGTGGATATATATATATATATATATATATATATTTGACAACAGCAAGGCTTGACCTTGAGTTGAGAACGCTATTTGAGACGGAAACGCGTGTCACCCACCAGAAGAGTTGTGCCCACATAGCGAGCGACGACTAAGGCTCATAATTTCATAATGACACCATGACCACGGTAGTGATGCTAATGATGCTAATTAGTACTACTTCTACTACTACGAAGACGACGACGACGATGACTAATTGTTATTAATTTGCAAGTGTCGCTGAAATACAGTGAGTAATACAGCATCCAAATGTTGGCTATGGCTATTTGAGTCGATAGCCGCCAGTTAGAGATGTTAGAGGAGCAAGTATATATAGAGTTTTTATTACTTGCACATAATTACAACCTTCGAAGGTTTGAGGTTCAATGACATCCTGACACACCATGGTGTCGTTTCTTGATGAGTTCTATTTATATTTAATTAGTAGTAGTAGTATATTTTTTTTAGTACCTCAACCACATGTAGTAAAAGTAGCTAACATGCGCCGTCGACATGTCGGCGGCGGCAAAGTTTCCTGGGCGAGTTGCGAGATTAGTGTTCCGCAGAGTTAGTTTCGCAGAGCCACTTCTTCGACTCTGCTCGTCTGAACGTTGACGACATGTATCTGTATGTAGAAACAATTCATTCATATTGCACAACCATGAGGAATACATGGCATCGAACGACAACCACCCTCAAATGTGATACTCTAATTCTATGGTAGTAGTTGCAGAGGGCATAGAGTAGTAGTAGTAATAGTAGCGAAAAGTAGCAAGTATATTAATTAGCGCCTATAAGTCGGAAAGTCCGTATTTACGCATTGGCCTATACGGCATTGCTGGTGTGATCGAATCATGCATCAATGTTTATACTGCTAATAATGAGTGCACCTGTATAATGTAGCGATAGAAGCACTCAGTTCATGGTTCCATTGATTCAGCAGCCAACGGTCTGGCAGGTTATTGCAGCCGTTTCTTTTTGCTTGAAGTTGAGCGGCGCGGCTGTACGAGGTGACGATATAAGGCGGGGGACGGGACGTGAGGGGGCGGGGGTTAAGGTGTAGACTTGGTAAAAAATTGAGCAGTGATACCTGCCGTCAATGAACGGCGGGAATAAAGCTGGAAAAGTAAGTGATGGGGAGAGAGAGAGAGAGTGCAGGAAAGACAAAATAGAGTCGAGAAAAACACGCCGTCATGCCGTCGTAGAGATATTTTCACGAAAACAGGCAAAAATTCCCACAAATGCATCATGATGTAACCCCTTCTAGCTAGCTCATTGCCGTCATCTGAATGATTCTAGTTGAACACCAATGACAATAGCAACCAAAGCAGCATCAAGAACAAAGCAACAATAACAGCAGCAACAAAAATAATAATAGTAATAATAAGAATCATAGATGAATGTATGACGTACTCAATAAACTATGCCATTCATTCATTCATCCCAACAAGAGTAACGACAGATAGTACATGGGAATGACTACAAACGGAGAACTGATGAAATAAGATGTTAATAAGCAAAGGAAGGGCATAAAAAAGAGGAGAAAATATGTTGTCATGCCGACAAGAGCCAGATAGTAAAATGGTTACCAAATAGTATAGTCTATATCTGTCTCTACTACGACGACGACTAGTGGTGTCCAACAAATAGCAACGATACGAAGACACGTCATCGAGGCTCTTTCGTTTCCTGTCCATAGAGAGAGAGAGTAGAGAGGTTTAATAGTTAGGAATCAACAAGACTCGCTTACTCTACATACGAGCACATGCACATGGAAAATGACTTTTTAAGTCAATTTAGGGCAACAACAACGTGGTGTATTGTGGGATCATTCATTGTCACACGTGAGTGTGTCTCCTGCGCTCACGAATTATGATAAAAGCGAACGCACTTGAAATGTTCTCATGTATTTCTACATGGCCGTTAGCGTTCTAGGGTTTCGTATTCGAACGTGGTATTCGACCCGGCGATTAGCGACCGACGGTGATGAGCTGTCCGTTGTAGACGGTCTAGATTGTCAAGGCTAAGATGACACCAATATTTGCGTAATGTTAGTAACTGAAGTAATGTGATTCACAAACAGTAGCCGTGGTCGAAATTGTCGTAGAAAAGGAACGAAGAGGGTAGTTACCTTGACAGTGACGAAATGTTAGACTTCAGAACATGAATTGATCATGAGTGAGTAGTGATTGATGTTACCCACAACAATAGTAACAACAACAACAACAGTAAGTCAGATACTATTTGTGAAATGGAGACTTCAATTAACTCCAAGCTTCTACTGCTACTACAAGAGTGTCTTATATATACAGACATATGTATATGAATATATATATATATATATATATATATATATATATATGAATATATATATATATATATATATATATATATATATACATATATATATATATATATATATATATATATATATATATATATATATATATATTATATATATATATAATATATATATATATATAATATATATATATATATATTCATATACATATATATACATTGTATAAACTACTGCAACGACATGGCAGATATCCCCAGTGAACTGAACTGATTACGTGACTAAACACACATTTTCGCACAGCTCAGGGTTACGTGCGGCAGCAGCAGCAGCAGCAGCAGCGGAACGCGGTTTACCCGAAACGGGGCCACGCCAGTGGAGGTCACCCCACTAACCCCACGTTTTGCGACTTTGCGATACATGATGACCTCCTACTAATCAGGTGTAATATTAGCTACTGCTACTGCAACTACAACAACAGTGCGGTTAGGCCGTGAGGTAATGCCGCTGCTGCTGCGATTGCTGCTGGCGTGGCTGTCACTACACCAACCGCTACTACGACCCTTTCCGATGAATCAGAATGTTTTTTTTTTTGGTTTGTATTTTGGCGCGCGTGCATTAGGCATGCGAGAGCAAACGGCCGGTCACATTGGTCAGTTGGGGGAAAAGGGAGAAGTGGGGGCGGAGGGCGGGAGAGAAGTGGAGCACGAAATTCACACGAAGCGCACTAAATTACAATACACGAACTATACACATATTCGAGTTGTGCGGATAACAACCAGACAAAAACAACAACAACAACAACAACATTAATCAACAATTGTCAACAACAACAACAGCAAGAATAATTTCAGTACTAATCGTGAACCGTCTGGATAGGGCACGGCACTGAAGGACGGGATTTTTCGCTCGAGCATTGGCGTTTGCGTGTGTATGTAGGTAGACACGCTATGTTGTACATAAGATGCAGGCTGTAAATTGTAACACTGGTCCTCGTGTAGCCACCTTAGGCTTCACGTCAAGCAGATGATATTCTAGTAATAATATACGAGTTGTAGCAGTAGAAGTATTCATATTGTCATTGATAACAGTGATGATTAGTGATGATGATGATGATACTAATAATAATAATAACAATAATAATGACGACGACGTCGATTATGATGATCATGGATATAAATACATATATTGACATGCGGTCGGTCGCTACTGACGACGACAACGACGACGACAAGACTAAACACAGGTATAATAATAATAAGAATAATACCAACGCAGCATACAAACTACAATAAAACGTAACCGCTTATGGCTATGACTGAGAGCACAAACTGCGTTTTCATTCGCCTGCCTATCTATGTGCAGAGCGTATTCTGCGTGGTGTCGGAAAGAGCATCCAGGCTACGTCAAACTATATGCATGTGTGTGTGTGTGTATATATATAGTTACATACATATGTAGGTCATTTGCTCAACTCTATCGCGTTGCCATATCCGATTATTTTCTATGTTATCAATTATATATATAAAAAGTTTGAAAAGTATTCTGTAAAACAGACCCCATATTCTCTAAGTTATCGATATATATACCGAGCAAGATGGCTTAATGGCAAAGCCTTTGCCTTGCATTCAGGAGGACTGTGTTCGAAACCCAGACCGACTACTCTTAAATAAGTTTGCATGGCTTTCAATTTAGACAAGGTAAATACCGGAGTGGATTGAAAATGAGCCATGACATGAAAAAACCGTACACGGGCATTAATTAGCCTTACGGCAAAACAGCCTTACCTATATATATAATATAAATATATAATATATAGACAAGGCTCAAGGTCTCACTAAAATAATGGTGTGATATAACAATACAATTTATTTACTCCAACGGTCGCATCTAATATCACAAGTAGTAGGTTTACCACGGGGCGTGTTCCTATATAGACGACCACCACCTCAGCTTCAGTCAGAAGTCTCGGTGGATCGCAATACGATAAGCTTCGTCCTGCAAATCGGCTTGGTGGTACCACCAGCCTAGTAGCCACATATGAGAGCTTATCAGCTACACACGAAGCATCTTTGGCTCTCGCTTGAATAAACTCAGGGAAGTACAAAATCCTAAGATACTGGGTAGGGAACCCGAAATCCGGGCAACCGGCACTTCAGGGTGTGAGGCCCAATCTTTTTGTGAGTGTTGCGAATGCCAAATATTGTAGCTCTTCTAACTTTCATCTTTCATCACTCTTTCATCAGCACCCTTAATCTTTTTTTTGGTCAAATGAATTGCAATGCTTGCGGGGACAAGGCCGTGAGCAGTTTTGAATGCGAGTGTACCTGCATGCAGAATATGGAAAATTCGAAACTGGCAGAAGCCCGTAGATGACAAATGGGCCTTCAGAGAATCACTACGACGTCTAGAGATTATTGCCCGTAACGCGTCACTGAGTGACATTTGCACGAGCATATGAAATGGGACAGTCAAGTGAGATCAAGTGTCAGGGTCTGCTACGCCGTGGTGGCCTCACTCGTGCGTTTGAGGAGAGCCAAGGCTTCGCGGGATCTTCTGGTACGTGTCTACGAAGCGCTTATGGAACCAATTCTAACTTACGGAATTACTCTGTGGGGCGCCACGTATTCCACGACCCTAGACAAGCTAAGGGTCGTTCAGAATGACGCGGTTAGAGCCATAATAGGTCTTCCTCGTCGCGCGAGTGTGACTCCATGGTACACCAGGCTCGGGCTTCTCAAGCTTGATCAGCTGACACGCTTAAAGTTAGCCGTGCTAGCCTATAAGGTGCAAAACAATGGAATCCCTTCAGATTGTGTTTTTGACTTCGTCCTTACCCCAGTACGGTCGCAGCGCTACAGGAACCAACTCAGAGTGCCAGGGTTTAGACTCACTCTACTTCGGCACTCACTGGCCTACATGCTGCCCACGGTCTGGAACGAGCTGCCGTTGGCGCTTCGAAATACAAGCCGGGCCGCTGTTTTTAAACGACATCTTCTCTTACTGCTGAAGAACGAAGAAACAAGTGACTCCGAGTAAATTGTTTTAAACTTATTTTACTATATAGGTATTAAACTTGTATTAGGTTGCTCTAAAGTTTTAAACTTGTATTGTGTTACTTATACTCAATTTTGTTGCTTTACACTCCTGATTTGTGCATACATTCGTAAACTTCTGTTGTGCTACTTATACTCAATTTTATTGCTTTATCGCGTACACATTTTTGATCGGTACCAAGACTCGTATATTATGTATATTTTGAATGAAAGGTGACAGATTGCCAACTTGTTGGGCACGTCAATAAACCTGATTGATTGATTGTCAGCTGACGTAACAGCCCTAAACTTGCGGCATGCAAGAAATACCTCAGCTGAAGGAATATTGTTGAAATGAAGTATCACCATGTTAGTAGGGGAGGTTGTCTGCCCACCGAACACTCGCGGCCTGGACCTGTCTCTCTTTTGGCCGACACCCTACACCTACGCCACTTAGAGCCTGACGGATATCCTCATCAGTTAATCCACATACGACTCCACTGATTCTGTAAAAATATATGGCGAAATCTTGACATTTGGCCAATACTGGATTACCCAAGAGACCGTTGACCTTAAACGCCTCAGCAGCATCCTTGGATGTGTTGATACACAGTTAAATGATAACGCCTCTTGATTCAGGTTGAGACTGGGGAAACAGCTTAAAAAGCTTATTACATACAGCCATGAGCTTATCGATGTTGTATCATTAAGCGACCGATGTTATATCAATCATGGTGTTTTCTATTCGGCGATGAATTGTAACTTGGAAAATGCCGCAAATGAGAGGCATAAACAAGCTATGCGGAGATCTCCCGCATGGTAGGGGTGTTTCAGTCAAAGTGGAGAGGGATTAGACTCGTCATTACGAAGCCTTGTTAAACTTCTTCACACCATCTGCTTGCTTGGCTGCGCATCGGATCGGATCTTTTATGTCGCTTGTCTACCTCCCGCCTCATCTACTGTGCTAACGCAAGTCTGTACGAACTGCAGAGTAAAACCTCCTGCTGGCAATCATCTGCTCTAAAGCGCAGAGCTGAACTTATGCAATATCGTGCTCCAACAATGTTATGCACTTTCTTCGGTAAAATCGGAACGTGCTGTGTGTAGATCTGAATTGGCTATCATCAAAATATAATTAGTGAATCTAAGGACGACGGAAGGAATATCTTCGAATTAAGCGCCTCTTTCTTAATTGTTGTACTTGTTACGATGTCAACACATGATCTTTTGTTGTGATACGCCTCGCGATAAACCCATCAGTGGTTCGTTACACTTACTGTAACAAGTGTCTGCAACCCTTCACCGCCCGAGCAGTTCAACTTGCCAGTGGTGTTTCTGGAGTAGATGTCTATAATTGTCTCACAGAGCTTAAGCCGAAATTGAGTTTTGTCTCAGACGAGATAGCTTTTTACAAGAAGTTCGCTCTGTTTTTCTCTGAGGCAGTCGCGCCGACCTTTGAAAAGATCCTATAATGATGGCATCGTTCTTGAGACGTTTAAGCAAAGTATTGCAAACCCGATCTACTAGAAGGAGCAAAGAACAGATGTGAGAAATTGCATACACGTATCATAGCGCTCTATTGCATGTTACATCTTAGAAAAAAAAATTGGCACACATTGGAGTTTTATTGTATAAACAGCTACGCGATTTGCTAAGCACGTTTTCAATGCTCATCAATCAACCTAAATTCAACTTCTCGAGATGTCACTGGATTGAACCATGTTCATGAATTCACAATCCTCGTTTCAATGCATACATTTTTACTAAAAATGACTTTCCGCTTGATCGTGCTGTTCATGGATTCCTACTTAAAAAAATTAAAAGCATTGATGTGTGTGTGCTTTTACGGTGAACTGTTTTCGCTATTATTTATGGGTATTTTCTAGTGAGGGTCGATTGTGATCTTAATGTCTCGTTTCCAGCACTCTCGGGGGGTACGTCAAAGTGTGCACCTTATTTGTTATATGCAATGCTTGTACTTGATATTGGTCTATAGACCGTCTTATGTGAAATACCTTTAATATGCAGATGATTTCAAATTTGATTGCCAAATTAAAAACCAACGTGATCACACAAAGCTTCAACGAGCTGTGAATGGTGCTGGGCGCTGGTGTCCTGAGAATGGAATACGGTTATGTACGCATAATTGCGTTGTCCGTTAGCACGGACATTTAGATTATGACTAGGTAATTGATGGTGTCACACTACCTACATCAATTGTAACTCGCTTCCTTTTTGTTCAAGTGCCTGCTGACTTTAATTTCGGCCTTCATGTAACAGAAGTAGTCAAACCTTCTTCACTCCTAATCAATACACTATCCGAGAAGACGTTATACGCAATATTTATAGATTTTAAGGCCGCCTTTGACTTAACGCCAATAAGTGGAATTATAGAGAAATTAGCCTTGGAGAGAGTTCCGTATCGTTTGTTAAAACTTTTGGGGACCCTTCTTGGGGAGAGTACAGTATACATCCACAACAGTATAGGGAATGTAGGAAAGGTAACGCAGACAACAGGAGTGACCCAAGGTGACGGACTCAGCCCATTGCTTTTTACGGTACTATTGGGAAGGCTACCTAACCGGGTGAGGCAGGGGTGAACCCGAGAGTGGACAAGTACTTTAATGGATGCAGATGACATTGCGATTTATGGCAGGAATCTGTTTAGAGTTAAGCAAGGACTGGAATGGCTAATTGATTATATGAACGAGATCGGACTTAGTATAGACTGGCAAAAAACAGTAGCAGTAAATTTCGACAGGGAGGTCGATTACCAAAAAACCACGTTGTTCAAGCCAGGGGTAATGAAGTAAATTTTGTAAATACATTTAGCTATTTGGGGGTCAATATAACGTCGAACGATAGCAGTTTCCGAAAGCACATTGAAAGCAGAGTAAGGAAGTAAGTTATTCGAGCGGCAGCAGCAATGAAAAACCCGAAAATGTTGCCAATACATACCGCGTCCGCCCTTTTCAAGATTAGTGTAGAACCAATAGCAATATTCGGTATAACACTTTTACGAGAGGTATTAGGAGAAACAGATCTACCGTTACTGGATAGAGTTCGATTTGCCTTCATAAAGCTGGTTTTAAAGTTAGCCAATTATTGTAGGAGTAGAATAGTTCATATTTTAGAGGGGGACTCTAATAGCACTAGAACTACAATTACGATGGGGTTTACCTAAGATGACGGCGCTTGTAGCCTACACTATGAAGTGAGCGGGGACATTAAAGGACATTGACATAGAAATATACACGACGGTAGCAAATTAGGAGTACAACCTGGCGAGTAGCCGGATATATGACTAGGCATCTAACTAGGGCGTTTGCAGCCGACGGGTTTCACCACATTGTATGCAGCACGCAAGAATTCCACGATCCTCAGGAGTGTTGTAGGTGCGCGAGATGCTTGGGCCATTGCGATACGCCGCAGCATGTCCAGCAGTTCAGTCAATAGCTGAACTCGCAAGAGAGAAGATCCACTAGTTGTGTGGAAGAACCACTAGTTGTGACTGATGTACACGTTTATAATTTACCCAGTCTGGGTGTTAAAAAAAACCCTAATAATTAATACACTATTTAGACGTTTTATTGCAAAAAATGCACACGTATAATTCGCCTTTATAGCCCAATTGTAGCTTCTGAGCTGCTGTACAGTAGCGGTACAGTTATAACTTTCTGAAGCAGTTCCCATATCCGATAAATGCGTTAAAACCGCTTCATTGCTTTAGCAAACTCTGTAATATGACGGCTTGTGCAGGGAAGGGATGACTTACGTATCTGAACTACATGTCTCAAACAAAAATAAACATTCGGCTAAAGGTGTTTGACCTTCAACTAGTACCTCATTTATATATATATATATATATATATATATATATAAAGGGAGGAAACTTGGAAGCAATATTTAAGTTTATTCTACGTCCTACGAAAGTCAATCTAGAAATAACAGTTCGTTCCTTGCTCAGCTCTGTGGAGCAGTATAATTACGTTTATTATTGCTGCACCTATAGTTCGTCAGTAAGTTCTCTAGATAAAGGATGTCAGATGGACAATAAAGGTGTGACTGCAATTAAATAAATTGTTGTTAAGTAGCAATGATAAATGAATTTAAATAATTACAAAAATGCTTGTCATACCAGTCCGCGTACAACTGGTCGAACCACTGGTCAGAGTGGTACGAAGGATGTTTCGATTCATAGGCTTATAGATTACGCGAAAAAACATGGACCACCGCGGACATCGAACTTAGTCATAATCCTAGTTTGCCGTACCCGCCATGTTACATATGATTTAATGGATGTGCCAAAACTCAGCTGTTGTACGCGAAGAAAAATATCTTCGTCGAAAGAGAAACTGCTTTTTATAGTGTTGTGTTAACAAGGCGAGTCAGCATACGTATATTGACAAGACAGTTCAAGATGTATTGGGTCTGCACATTATCAAGAGAGAGTAATGGAATGACAGATTTTAGCAGCGCCGGATCTGCGGATTCACAGCGCTCTACGTTCGTGCTTGTACGTCTTCAAAATGGTAATCAACGATGTTGTTATTGTTGTTGTTGTTGTTGTTGTTGAAAGCAGTTAGGAAGAGTTCTGATAAACAGTTAGTCCTAATTGTAAAACCAATTATGGAGAGTTCACGGTTATGGCTTGTGAGTTTATGCGCGTGCGAATTATTGTGCTGTTGTTATGTTGATCTAGGCAGCGTGTTAAACTTCTGCAAGAAGCTAAGCAATGATGAGTCGCAATGATAATGGCGGCGTGCGTGTTGAACTTCTGCAAACTTCGTCAGGATTCCTTGGCGACGAACTATTTGCGTCGTCCAATCCAGCCGCCTAGCATGGCCCCAAACGACCCGCCTATAGGATAGCCACCGGCGCCGCTTACCGGGCCACCGGCATTATATCCTGGTTGTCCTGCAGGACCGCCAGGATATGAGCCAAGCCTGGGGTCGAGTATGCTGTCCAGGAAACCGCCTCCCGGCGATTTATAGGTCAAGGTCGAACAGGCGCCATTCATACAGTAACCGGTAGCCACCCGACCGCCAGGAACCTATAAAAGATGCAAGTAGCCGCACAAAAGAAAGCATTTGTCAGTAAAGTTGGCGGTGGGTTAATTCAATTAGTGGGCCGAATGAATGAATTGTATTCATTCATTCGGCTTACGTATGTCTTTTGATCCTTCCGGCACTCTTTTAAAGGACGCAGACATGTCCGGTGACGGTGGTGAGCAAACTCTGCCTGTAGAAACTGTCACTGCGCCTTTATAACTGACACTTCTAAGTCTAAGTCTTCTAAGTCGTCTTTCACTTCGTATGGGACTGCATACAGATATCTTCCTTAGAACCGGCCTGCCTCTTAATGACCGAGATCCGCTAGTCTTTGTGTCAGCGGTACATGAACAAGTTTCATTTATGAACTTGCCAAGTTTTACTGTCAAAATAGCTGTTAGGCGCTCTAAGTCTAGAGGGTACGCACGGTTGTATCAAAAGTCCTGATACCACCGAAATGAGCAGAGAGCCATCCAGAAAATATAACGGCCTATCAGAATTCATACAGGGTCACGCAGCGTGGCATATATCGATAATCTAAGCATTTCTTATAAGAGAAACAAAGAAAACACCAATGTGATGGGCTTAAGTTCGCGACGGAAGAATATTATATTATATAGTATACAACGTAGATCGAAATCGACGATATATATATATATATATATACAAACCCTAAAAAAAATATAGGGCCACCCATTTTTGTTACATTTTACGCATTTATTATAATATATCGTGTTAAAATCACAGTGATACATCCTCACAAAGTAACAGCAAAGACTTCTATCGACATTTAGGGTCTCGGATTACTTTGAACCACGAGATTTTCACATTTGGCACAGCTACACCGCGAAAAAATTATAAGGCCACTAGCAAGATACCTGTTTTAACAAATTAATTAAGCAGATCAACGGCATTTGGGCTAATTTCACGGCATTTAGACTATACATAGTACTCAGTGAACTTCCCATTAAGTCAGATAACCTCAAAAGTGCGGTTTGGTATAGTGTTAAACGAATTTTGGATGCTGTTTTGCAAGAGCTCGTCCCAAGCCTCGAAAATTGTTTTTTATCCGTGTAAACTTTTTGTTCGAGCCAGCTTTACACATTCTGGATCATATTAAGATCAGATGAGAGTGCAGGCTAGCGGAGGAATTCAATGTGACGTTGGTCGAACCAGCTTCCGATCAGCCTGGCGGTGTGAATCGGGGCGTTATCGTGTGTAAAAAACGAAGTCTGGCCATCCCATCAGCTTAAAATGCGCCGATTGCTCTTTTAGCAAATCCCCGTATCGCGTCGAATAAACACGACCGTCTAAAAAAACAATCGACGACTTTGTATACTATCCGACAGCAGCCCAGATCACTACTGAACTGCCACCTAAGTGACGTTTTGACAAAATTCGTTCTTCCTTGCGGACATCATGCGAATAATAGTAAAATCGATCCGATTCATCAAAGTTAAACTGTTTTCATTCGAAAAGAGCGCTCTGTGTCACTCTGTGGTCCATCACATCGTATCGTGGGCACTCAGTGGTCCATGACATTTTATCGTGGGCGAAGTCAAGACGAGCTTTCATCGGTCAGCGGTCAATCGTTGTTTTTCTTGTGTTTTTGCCAATTTGTCTTCCTGAGGAAGCTTTGCACAATTTCGCACTTTCGTTTGCACGTCGGCCGCCGCCGCAATTGCCCTTGCCGAGGGCGTAGAGTTCGACGCTTTCTTCAGAATTGCAGCTTGTTTCGTTTCGAAATAAAATTTGGACGCCCGGAACTCCTTTTTTACGGCGTATTTTTTACCTAAATGAACAAAGTTATTTACTACTTGGGCACAACGCCCCAATTGACAGGAAATTTTGCGATTAGAGAGGCCGCTGTCCTTATAAGCCTTGATATGGGCCTTTTCTTCACCCATGAGGCGCCAGCCTAAGCCTATCGTTTGAACAAAGAAAACACTTCTGGTAGGAGGTCTGCCTTTGTTTCTGTCGAGCCGTTAAATGAGCCCAAATGTCGTTATTCCGTTTATCTCACTCGTTAATACATGCGTCTTGCTAGTGACATTATCATTTTTTCGCGGTGCAGCTGTGCCAAATGTGGAAATCTCGTGGTTCAAAGTAATCCGAGACCCCAAATGTCGATCGAAGTCCTCGTTGTTACTCTGTGAGCATGTATCACTGTGATCTTTACACATTTGGGTATAATAAATGCGTGAAATGTGGCAAAAGTGGGTGGCCCTATATTTTTTTCAGGGACTGTATATATATATATATATATTTATATATATATATATATATATATATATATATATATATATGTGAAATTCAAGCAATGCCTGAGTCTTGAAAAGGGAACGAGGATGTGGGATCGGTTTGATCTAATCAATAGAAAAATCGTGGTAAGGCTAAGGGAAATTGTAAAATTAAAAAAAATATATATATATATATATATATATATATATATGGGACGAGCACTGCCGAGTGTGCAAACGTATTGTAAATGATTAATAAATCATAACAATATTTTCTATATATATGCATGTGCTTGCGCAGGTAACACTCACGTTTACGTGGCAGCTCATTCCGTTAGTGAACTGCACCTGGACAACTGTAGGGATAGACTTATCCAAGCATGCTACAGTGCATCCGTATGGCATCTGCGTAGAAGGAAATGTAAAGTTTTGCAAAACAGAACAGTCTTTTAGAAGGAAGTTGTAACGAATCTTCATTTTGAGCAACATAACGCTGAAGAAAAAATAATAAAGACAGCAACATGAAATAGGTAAGGCGTTGAACGAAGTCCCGAGTCGAAGGTCTTTTCTTGCTAAAATGATAACTCAAAGTAAAAGCGGTCACTCGACAACGCATTGTAGTAAAAGGTATTTAGTAGGTAAAAACTAACAACTGCCCCATCGGCCAGAGGGTTTTTGGTTTTCATTGTGCAAGTTCTCAACAAGGGTACTAACCTACCTTCTTAATTATTTAGTAGCCATGCTGAGTGTATCTGATGCTGACAATGCTCATTACACGATCTTCAGTAACATGCCGTATCGGTATGGGCATTTAAGTTATTTACTTTTTTTTTTAGATAAACGGTTTTGTTTTTTTTTCTAATTTTGTTGTATGTTTTAGACGTCTTCCACAACAGTAGATAGCTCATAAAGCTTCGTCTTGCGCTAACTCATTGGTGGAACCAGAGATAGGATGTTTGTACATGTATATATTAATCTTACCAATAGCTTGTTTTAGTTTTATTTATTATGTACACAGGGTGTTCCTTAGTTACGTAGAATTTACCCAAAATTGCCAGAAAAGGGACTCTAGCGGCCGCCAGGTACATATCGTGTACAAGCCGCTAATAGTCTTTCTTCTGTTAACATTACACCATATGAAGGCCCGACATCGACGTGCGGTGAAATATTATCACGTTCATAATATTATGTTTTCTTACTATTCGTGAATGCGATACTTGCGAGTGAGGTTTTCCCGACAGAGTGGAAATCTGGAGTTGGAGTACCTATGCTTAAACTGAGTAGGCCAACGGGAGACACCAAATCTGACTACATATATTACACAGGCATGCCGGAACAATGGCCATGTATTGACCGTATTCTTTCTTAATTCTTTTTTATTCATTCGACCTCACGTATGGCAGATTTTTTATGTGTAGGTAGTGTCGCATCTTTGTGTTAAACATGTCTTTCTCCCATTCTGGCCTTTACGTCACATATTTACGTTTACTTCATGGTGAGTGCCAGCATTAAAGGCCTTCTGATACTCTGCGTTTCATCAAAACAATAAACCCTTAGTTTCGGGTCGCTTTTTTGGCTGCTTGGTGACCTATAGCATTGTTCCACTTGACAAATGGAAAAATTCACTATTTTAACATAAGACGTGATAAACTAAATAACTCACTAGTTAAGCCATTATTCCCAACAATTGCAGGAGCGCTGTAGTTAAATCAACCCGTAGACATAATTTTCTTCAGGAACAACGAGCACCTGGTCAGACAGACCTGTACTTACCAACGCCATGTAGTCGGGTGAGTTTACACTCAGGTTGAGTGCCTCCCGGCAATATCCATTAAGTGTTGCATTGTACGCAACACACACCTGGTTCAAACAATACCTATGAAAAAATAACATGTTTCAGTAGGAAATAGTTTACGCCGCGAGTAATTTAAAAAAGTGATTATGGCGGGGGGGGAATAGTAACACAACAGCTCTCTTTATTAGGACATTTTTGATCCCCATTTTTGTCTGATCATGTTCGATTATATTTCACTCCGACATTCGCATTGCCTAAATTGGAAACTATAAAAACCACTTTAAGAGTGGCCGCTCCAGAATTTGAATCTACGACCTTCTGAATGCAAGGCAATGGCGTTGCCACTAGGCTACCTTGCTAATCGACCTGTGCTGATTAGATTTCTGCTTAAGAAAGTACGTTCCTGTTCGCGAACTGCTAACCAAAAGACTATAAACCGAGCCATTCGATGGCGAAGTTAAAAGGAAATCCGTCTGCTCAGCCACCTGACCGCTCTTCTATATAACTGCGAGACGGTACGCCCGGCTCTAATGATTGAGGGCCCGCTCACGTTGGAGCAGGATACTATGAATGTGTCCTTTGAGGTGAAAGAAGTAAATCAGGTCCTGCGCTCTCTTCGAAGAGCAAAGTGTGCGGGACCAGATAAGGCGTGCTGTGAACACAAGGTGCAGTCTGGCAAACCATCTTTGTGACTTCTTTAACCAGATTATGAAGGGCGACAGGTGCCAGGAGCCGGCATATTGCCTGCTATTTAAGGGCAAGCATGGCGATGACAGACGAGACCCAAACGTATACCGGGGTATAGCGTCTGAAAGGACGCTAAGGGAGATCTTCTGCAAACTGGTTATTTTTAATAAGATCTTCTGCAAATTGATTATCCCCGACCTCTCCGGAGCAATTGGGCTTCCGGAGAGGTCAGGGAACGCGTGATGCAATTCATGCGCTCCAGTGAAATATAGAGTGAGCTGTGGCAAAACCCGGAGGGCATTTGTAGACTGCGTCAGAACCTTCGACAAAGCACCTCGAGATATTTTAGTGAAGTAATTTTGACACGCAGGGGTTGGTGGATCTCTTCTGAGCGTATTTTCGAGCTTTTTTTGATGAGGACACTATACTGGTACAAGATGAGCAGGAAGTTTTGCAGGTCAAACAAAATGTGGGAACACTGTAAGGGAACCCACTGACCTTCGTCTCTTTTACTCTTCTGCCTGCCGATTTTCTCGCTTAAATTCGACACGAGTTCCAGAAGACCATAGTTGTGATGTACGCAGATGACTTAGCGGTCGCTCAACACGACCTGGGTGTCATGAAGCGCATCACTTCTCTGACAGAGGTGCTCCTTGTCTCAAGGGGACTGGAAATAAACGCCATGAAGATTAAAGCTGTGAAATTCAGAAGAGGTAGTCAATTGGCTGCAAAAGACGTTGCACGTTCCGGCGGCCAATTCTTGGAATTCGTCAATTCGTTCCGGTATCTGGGGCTTCGGCTCCATTATACTGGGACGACCTTCACTGCTCACATCGTCGAGACAGTGCGCACAGCCCTAACCTCTTTATGGAGAGGTAGGCGACATCTGGCGATTATCCGTCCCGACGGCAGTGGCACTCCTCGACCTCAAGCTTGTTCCAAGGCTGATGTATGGCTTTGACAAGGTATATAAACGTCTTAATTGGGCAAACTTTGGTTTGCTTGAAAGGTGTTTCACATTGAACATGGAACGCGTATTTTGTCTGTTAATGCGGGTAAGTAACCGCTTTGGGTACCTAATGTCAGGCTGTGTACCATTTAATGAGAAAAATTGCACAGTACAATTCGAGAGTGTTACCTCGGAATGGGAAAATAAAGTTGAACAAGTCCGACGAAATCTTGGAGACCTGGGCATTTTCAATGTCTCTCACATCTGGTCTGGTTTTGCATGTGACAGTCGACACTTCTATACCAGATACATGGTTCATGGCTACCATCACCTGGACTGTTTAAATACGATTTTCCACGTGGAGTACACGGAGTGCGTACTGCGCTCTCGGGCGTGTATGAAGTTTCATGCGCCTCATTATTATTACTATTGTTGCAATAAATATGATAAATATTTACCGAGCCATTGAATATCTGAACTATTGACTGGAAGTGTCATCTGGGAGTTGTAGGTTTTCGTACTGCAGCTCATCTTATGAACATAATAGATCATTATTATTGTTACTACTTAGTACGAAGATGATTTGTGGCACTTGGCCTTGTGTTCGAGCGCTGTCCGCCATCCTTTAGAGTTGCAGGATGTACAGGCGTATTCGCAGAACTTCCTGGCCAGCAACAATACCGATAGACAGAGTATGTTTGCTCGTTGTGTGAAGACCGACCTCTCACCCTGGGGGTCGTTGGGATGTCGGCATGGAGCACCCGGGGGTTTGGCAATCATCCATGCCATCTGCTGATTTTGGCAGGTCACCGTGCACGGATTAAAGCTGCTCGAAGATCGGCCGGGGCCGAGAAATCCACCCTGCAAACGAATATTCAAAGCTTTGTTTAGTTTAGATCAAGATGTAGTAGCTGTATTTGTTGATAGGCGAGGAAAAAATTACCGTTGATCAGATCATAATAGTAATACGTTGGGTAGGCCAATACCCGTAGATACTCTCTAACTGCTAGCTACTACAGTATGGAGTACTAAAGCTGTGATTAAACTAGACTAGAAGAACTGTGCTACAACACTTAGATACGAAGCTGTGGCAAAGCTTGGAGTCGAAACAGACCTTGGATGTATGAAAGCAACAACGTTGCGTGCCAGTATCAGTTACTGCTGGCATATGTTTTTTGTTGGGCACATCAGTAAGGCCAACCCCACCAAAGGATCATGCTAAGGCCGTGTAGCCGGAGGTCGTCCTGGGGGGAGAGAGGAGGGAGAACAAATAGTTGGAGCTACTCACCGGCTGCTGATAGACAGGGTAGCCCTGCATGATGTCATGACCCTGGGCACATAGCGCTTCGGCACTGTACGACCCAAACAGGACTCCGTTCGGAGTTTGCGGTTGACCCGAAGGGGGGGCCGGCTGCTGTGGTTGGCTTTGTTGGCGTGCTGCCGTCACAGACAGAGCAGGAAGTCCCGCTGCTGCAGCCGCCCCTAATGCAGGCTCGGCGTTCGTTGCTGTTGCCTGGAGCAGCACATGAGCAGAGTATAAGATGCGTTGGAATGCAACATCAGCATCAGCAATAGCGAAAACCAAGACGCGACGCTAAACAAACTGGAAGCAGTTGGCCGCAAGCCGGTCGGTTGGAACAATTGGAAGGGAGAATAAAATGCATGCGTCACGTGTGCTGTGTTCAAGTTTTAGTCAAATCAAATAATGACGCAATACGGGTAATCCAAATTAATCATGTGTACTGGAAACTACTGTGACCTCTCTTTGCGAGTTTGTTAATTTCATTATACGATCAGTAGAATAAAATACTGGCTTGGTTTGTCCTAAATACTCATAGTCGATTCTTGTCGCTAGGAACGCTCTGTAAATTCCATTACATGCAGGAACGTATGGGAGGAGAAGAGCGATAGTCTACACAAAGATTCTTTCAGTATTCAGGCACTATAGGCAACAAGGACTTGCGCGTGATGCGAAGACTCTAGCCAAAGTTCACAAAAAAATCATAAGGCGTGTTGTCTACTGCTGCAACATTAGCAGGAACATTGTTGAGTGCATGGACATAGCCGTTATATTAGATACGATTGACAGATGTAAGTTTACCAGCATATGTAAGCAGCCTGATATATTGAATAAGTCCTTTGAAGTCATGACGACGATAACTCGCTCTGATATGAACATTCAGGCTAAAGCTGTAGCCAGGAATAGCAATTGCAGTAGAATGTTCGCGTGGCACACACAGCCCGCAAGTGCAGTCATGTACTGTACATGTATGGAAAATATCTAAATCGATGGCGCGTTTGTTATTAATTTTCGATAATCCTCAATAAAGTTCCCCTGCAAAAGGTGTTTAAATAAATATGTATATATATATAGCTGACTAAATTCATCGAGGAAGTGGTGTTAATGTTGCTTTTGTTGGGGTCGTGGAACTTTATACGTGGACGTCTGCGATACAGAGGGTTGAAACGTTATATTTGATGTCTAGATACGTTGTATGGACATCCTTGGAAATAGGGTATCAGACTTGTAGACAATACATTATCGGCTGAATTCAAACCCGGCTGCTAAGAATTCAGCGTGTTGTCTAGTGTATCGCTTAAACGCGTTATTGTTTCTTACTGGGGACCGAATTAAAAAGGCTTGTTGTAAATGTGTTCATTCAGAGATCGTGCCACACCAGGCCGAAGTGACTTATCGTGGAGTTTGGCTCGGCTACGCTGGTAAATACGCTGTCCAGTAATACATTTTTTTTCACAAATATTATATCATATGCCTGAAAAAAAGTTCTAGTTCAAATATATTTTGGTAATGATTTTCTCTACATTCCTCAAAAACACATTGCCGTGCCAAAGATATTAATTCGTTTGTCCTATACGTGGGGACCTGGGAACGGTTTTCCTGGCTTAAGAGTGGGGTAACAAGCGAATCTACTCGCGGAAAGCGTCATCTTTGTTGATGTTGAGATGGAACATTCAGGTCGAGTTTCCCTTAGTCAACGGTGTAAGCGAGAAAGTGGTGAGCACAAGAATGTCGGCGCCACGACAGCTGAACTCAAAAATCAGGCTTCGTACTGTTCTTTTGTGCAAATTCTGGCGTGGATCGTAAGCGCAAAAGAATGTTTCGATTAACCTTTAGGAATAAAGTCTCATCGTTGGGAGTGTGCAGGATAATATTGAAAATTTCGAACAGGACATTTTAATCTGTACGACAAACCCCACGAAGGACGTTTTATAACAGCAGCGAACGAGGGAAATATGGCTCGTTAATGCCGAAAGTTAAGAATGAAGGCTGCAAATAACGAAAGATCGAGCATAACATATGTATCGCTAGAGGAGGCGTTGCGCATGGATGCCTAGTTCTTCCATAAGATCCGGCGCGGCCACCTCGAGCTCACCAAAAAATCTGCTCGATAGATAGCAGTTGATTTTCCACGTGGCGAAATAAGACAAAATCGATAATTTGCGGCGCCATATTTCTGACATGACTTCACGACGACCAGTCCTCTCTGTTTTTGACATTCGTTACAGGCAATGGGACTTTTTTTCACGAGCGAAATTCTGGCGATAGTCGAACCGAAAGAAAGTGGTACAATGACGAGCGATAGATATACGACTACAAGTTTTCGTTGCGTTCTCCAGGAAGAAGTCCGAAGTGTTGTTTTTTAAGAAGGCTTTTCTACCACGACAACGTGTCAGCCCATCAGGTTAAAAGCACGGAGGCTTTTCTGGCCGCATCTGGAGTCACGCTGTTGAGGCGCTCAGAATATTCATCCGACCTGCCCCCGAAAAGCTGCGAGGTCGAGGTACAAAAACATCAAAACATAGCCCCGAAAATGGGCTATAAAAATCAAAACATTTCATTCAAAGGTGTACTTTATGTATGAACCCATAGCTTTAGGAAATGTGTAGAAATGGCTGGAAACTACGTCGAAATCCTAGTAATGATTCCACCTTTAGAATACAATCAAATCAAATAAAACACATCTCTATTTTATAAAACAGATATTAATTATTTTACAGGAATTTCAAAAACATTGACAAATTTCTACTTATTTTGTGTTTTATTATTGAGTTTTCGTTTCGATTTTTCTTTGACTTTGTGCCGACTACGAATAATCGTTTGCAGCCGCCAAGCTGTCGCTGTTGTTCATAAACAAAGGATTAACTCGTTGGGCAAAATAGTTTGGTCTTTTGTATTTGTCTAGTGTTTCTTTCGGTTATGCCGACCTGACAACCGTATACTACATTTGATTCCTGATGCCAAATTTTGTTGTTTTGGCTTCGAATTTTCCTGGTGAGTACGGGGGTCGGCTCACGCAGCCAGCCAAGGCTGACTAACGGCCAGCAAGCGTTAAGCTCTTCGGGGGAAAGGAACGTAACGAGTAGTGCAGTAATGGTTCCTTTGATCTTAGAGGCGGCTTGACTGTTAAGTGCGCTTTTTGCACTATTTTCGCTGAGCTAGCCTTAGAACACCTGCGTTATTTTTTGTTTACAGCCGTATAGCCCCAGTCAAACTTTCCACCAGCCTATGTCCTCACTGTATATCACACAAAGAACTATGCTTTTGTCTAAATAACGAAAATACTATGTTTATTTGATTGCGCAAGTAAAGAAATAATAGATGTAGTGGTATTCCATTGATGACAACAAGTCTCTCACCTATGCTACGCCTCCTATGTCTCTTCACAACGCCAGACTAGAGTCAAGCTCAACAAGACCTTCTTTTCCCGTTGTTGAATTGCCAAAAATGCCAAAATATCGGTGCCGTTTTTGTGTTTAAAAGTTTTTGTAATGCGGAGTCAAATTTATACTTCTTACACTTTTTTTATATGGGAGATTTTAGGAATGCCAGATGCACCTGCGTCGCTTGCTGGCAGCGACTAGTGTAGCCCTCCATACCCGAATTCCTCCCCACCCTCTCAGGCTCGTAATCGCATCGGATCATTCTTCAAAAAAATATTTCGGTTCCATATTTTTCCTGAAAGTTTAGAAATTCCCTGCGCAGTTTGTACAAGTTGGACCTGGCATAGGCTAATATCAGTTTCAGTTGTAGCAGCAATGCTAAGGCACCTATAGGGAGTGTCTGCTTTTTTAAGTCAAATGGATTGTTGACAAGTAACCAAGGAGCTCACCGTTGTCTTTGTTGATACAACATAACTCACAGACACTTAGAACAGAATACAGCAGAAAATACCTTTGTTACAAATAAAGGGGGGGGGGGTGCATAAACCTTAGAGTCTAGGTTGGCATATATGCCTTTCAATAGTACATGCAAGTTCGACGTCGAGCCCGATGGCGTGGTGCATTCGCGTGCGCCTTGCGACCAGAGGTGACGAGGTTCACATACTTGTATTTATGAGGCCCGCCTTACAAAGCAGTGTGAAAGCAATTCCGTGGACGTTAAATGTTGGCCGTTTAACAAACAAGCGTTTCCGATAAATTTAACAATATGCTTGTCAAAAAAGTTATCGACCTTGTGTGAGTGGTTTTGGAAAGAAAAGCAGCCCGACCAATATTCGATTGGATGCCCAATCGGATGGTTTTGCACACTTTTGAGCAAACTCAGGTAATTTTGGGCAGGGGTCCCGCACAGGAAACAGTACAACAGCCTGTTGACTACCAGTGCTTTATACAATTATATTTTTATTTACGTTTCGGCGTAATGAACGCATTACAAGTTTTCTCTTCTGATATCCGGAAAAGCCATCTCAGGTCTGGTAAACCGATTGATTATTTATGTTGAAGAAGCATCTAACAGCGCGCCTAGCTCCATCGGCTGTACGCTGGTCTACTTCTGCAAAAATTGCACGTTGGGTTTTCCTTACCTGAGGTTGGGCGGTGACAACTTGGCTCGTCGATAGCTTGACTGAAACAAACAAAAAGTTTGTTCTTTGTTAAAAGTCAAATTAATCCAATGGTACCTTACGCAAAAGCAATAGTGCTATTTTGCCTCACCATAATGTTAGTTTATGACAGGTAACAGTGTTAATGAAAGAGCAAGAGATAAACGTTAATCAACAGAAAGAGGTTTAGGCCACATCAATAAATGAACAATCGCAACGCGAATGCGTTTGTTTAATAGTAGAGCTCACAAATTCGTAAGTAAATAAACCAAAAATATTTGAAGATTCAGCAATGAATATTGGGCTCAGCAGTGGCGTAAACCTTGACTTTAGCATAACCGCATGACACTCTACAGGCAAAGGAACGTCTTTTACTACGTGGCCTTTATGAATGATTGCACCATTCTTTTTAAAGACGTACATATGCGCTCGGCTGTCTTCAGCGCAAACTCGTTTATATCAACCCACATATGGCAAAAGCGACCAAATTTTTCCACGGAATGCGATTGATGCCCACACACAAGGTTGTTTGTGAAAATCCAGTTGTAAATTTCGTGACTACCTTACCCTATTAGCGGAATGTACGGTTTTAGTATATCGGAACAATTTTTATAAAGCATATTAACGACCGCCGCAAGGTGTCTACATGGTGTTTGCCTCTATATCAAAGTGAGAAACCCTTGAAAACTTCTTTTGCTTAACACTGATCTAAAACACTTTAAACTTAAACTCGTACTAAAGCTGACTTGTAGCCTCAGTGCAGTGTAACAACATTTATTGATAGCAAACTTTGCGCAGCCGGATGCTTTATCATATGCATATATACATTGTGTTTATTATATATATTTTTAACAATAATTACATTTACATGATAGTATTACATAATTTGTAGGGACCATAAAATTTCTACACTTCCGTTAGCAAAATCATCTACTTAACTTAGCAAGTTTGTGATCAACACAGTTCAAGTATATATATATATATATATATATATATATATATATATATATATATATATAAACCGAGCAAGATGGCTTAGTGGCAAAGCCTTTGCCTTGCATTCGGGAGGAATGGGTTCGAGACCCAGACCGGCCAGTCTTAAATTGGTTTGCATGGTTTCCAATTTAGACAAGGTAAATGCCGGAGTGGATTAAAATTAGCCATGACATGAAAACACCGTACACGGGCAATAGACTTACGGAAAATCTAAAAAAACAAATATATATATATATATATATATATATAAGTATTTTTCAGTTCTACTTACAATTTGAAGCGACAACGACGCAGACTAATCCTGCCAAGCGAAGCATCCGGAACTTTGCCATGTTACCGGCAGCAACAGTCCGTCAACAACACTTGCTTTCCAATAAGTCTAAGCAAGTTAAACGACCGAAATGTTTCGACAATCCAGTTCGTCAGGCAGGTGATGAACGCCACTTTGTCACCAAGGTGTCACTACGATGCCGCCTTGCGTCATAGCGGAACAGACTACTAGGTTAACAGGTCTAGTGTGCTCTAAGCAGAGTTGTGGTACTAGTGTGCTCCAAGCAGAGTTGAAGCAACAACAACAACAACACACAAATAACAACTACAGCAACAACAGCAACAACGATAACCGCAATCAACACTGCATATCACTTGATATCTTAAACTAAACTGTCTTCACTGTTAGTATCCTTTGGTCGCACGCGTGTCGACGGTGTCGCCTGCTAAACAGACTGGCTGAACAGCCGGTGGAATCTCCGACCGACGCTGAATCTCGACGCCCACTAACCGATAGTATACGATGCATACACGACGCTTAGGTATAGGATCGACGTAGGCATGTATAACAAACAACTGGAAGGAAGTACCACCCTGCCAGGGGGCTGTGGTACTGCGCGGTAGTGACGAGATGAGCCTGCCTTGGACGATGGCCTCGAGGCTGACGGGTCGTTATCGTGTGTTCATTAGCAGCTCAATCTAGATATCCATCTACCCTATTCATCGTCCCAGTATTGCTTGCCGGATTGACGCTTATGATCGACGACTTGCAATGCAATAAATGGCAATACACAAGCAGCTTCAGATTGCTAATAATCGTGGTGGTGGTGGTGGTTGTGTAGTAGTAGTAGTAGTAGTAACAGCAGCAACAGCTATGCCAGTAGTTGTAGTAATAATCTATGCATGTAGTCAACAGTCGAGCCTGAAACAACCAACAACAACAGTGAGAGTTACATCAGCAACAACAACAACATCAGCAACAGCAACAACAACAACAGCAACAGCAACAACAACAATGAAAGCCACGTCAACAACAACAACAGAAATGAGTCGCATCATCAACAACAACGAAAGCCGCAGCAACAACAACAACAACAATAGCGAGGGCAACAACAACAACAACAACGCCAACAACGGTGATGCCGTTTCCCACAGGGAATGCCTAGTCTGCAATGGATCGCTATTATTTTGTTGGCTAGAAGAACTAATAAGCGCGTCATCCTCGTCCATCACAATGAGCTGCGGTGAGTCTGAGCTATGTCGCATCGTCGGGCACATCAACATGTTTGATGGCTGCTCGCGATAATCACTGTGTAAGCATGGCTCATTATTGTTGTTGTTCGAACTGCTCCTACTACTACTGCTACAGTTTCAACCAGGCCATACGAAGCAAGAGCACGGCAATAAAATATAATTTCTCTCATCCTACCTGCACGTCCATTCGGTAGTTCACGTGGTTTTTATGGTGTGTTCATTCGATTGTCTAGCGTGGCGCGGCCTCACGTAGCACGGCTCGAATTGCTGTGCTGGGATCAGATGACAATGCAGATGACACGCAGACTGCGACCACGTGACACAAGGTAATCGACGCCGACCGAAGAAGTGACGTCCACGTCGCCACACGAATTCCGACAATGACAAAACGCGCAAGCCACTGCCATTTTCGGCGACGGCGCCGCGGCGTTGTTCTTAGGACTCAGCCCGCCACAGGACAACGGCAAGGATCGACCTCACCCTGCCAAGGTCGATCTGTGTCCTTGAGACACACTACGCCCTACGCTGACTCCACTCGCCACGTAATAAACACGATAACGTTTGCCATTAGCGCTGCCGCCGCCATCATAATCGGGTGCTAGAGTGGCAGTCAGCATTGCAGTAGTAGTAGTAGTAGTAGTAGTAGTAGAAATAGTGTCGAGCCCGATGGCGTAGTGGATTAAGTCTCCGCCTCGCAACCGGAGGAGACACATAGCAGGTGCGCGGGTTCGAACCCCACCGCTGCACATTTGTACTAATGGGGGTCTGTCTATGAAGCAATGTGAAAAACAGTTCCGTGGACGTTAAATCTTGGCTGAGGGTCAGCCCGAAAACTTTACTTAGTAGTAGAAATAGTGGTAGTGGTAATGGTAGCCAACAGAGTGTACGGAGAGGTCAGCTACTATCTGACGCAGGTATTGACGGGGCACGGATGCTTCCAAAAATACCTGCATAGGATAGGCAAAGCTCCGGACGCCAAATGCATCATGCGTGGCACAAGCGAGGATGACGACGTGACTCATACAATCTTCCGGTGCCCAGCATTCGAAGACATACGACAGAACTCACCAGCCATGTCTTCTGCAGACATGACGATGACACACTTAGTCTCCGCTATGCTGGAGGACGAATTTAAATGGAAGCCGGACATCCTATTGGTGAAAGGTATGGTGAGAAGAAAGAACGAACTGGAACGACAGCGAGCTGAAAGGATGAGGCGACGAAGAGATGGAACGGCGGCCGAAAACCAACACTAGCAATTATAAACCGAGTGCATAGAAGAACCTCAATTTTCAACGGAGTAACACGAAAGTAGTTTCGATGAAAATGGTTGTAACATATATTCAATTAAAAAAAAGTGGTAATAGAAGCATTCTTTACATATAGAGCAGCACCCGTAGAGGCCACTGCCGAAAGACGCGCGCGAGGTGCCATACCGTCGGTGGTGGTGGGGCGTTCCAACGGTCCAGGCATCTCATGATCAACATGATGGACACGTCTCCCGTCTAGACGGACGGACGGTCGGACGCCAACAAGGGTGGAAGCTAACGTGCACGTAATTCAATTCGAGTGGCACACGTTTATCCTATGAACGCCGGTAATATATGTTTATTTATCATAGCGCTACTAAAATGTGCAAATTTTACGAAATATCGCATCGAAAGGGTACGTGACACGCGTGGATCAAACCCGCGAGCGACTCTTACTATGTCAGAATCGCCGGCCACCTCTGCCATTCCGTCTCGCCGACGATCATCGATATAGACGCTGCAAAAACAAATCTTGTCTCTCCCCCATCTCCTCCTGTCCCTGCATAGGACGACACCTCTTCTGGCTCACGTTGTGGCTGGCTTTATGCATCGTCGGTCCGCAAAGCTCCCCAGTCCCCCCAGCCGTAGAGTGGGTCACTTTCATCATAATCCGACGTTTTCTCTATGAGCACTATGAATTTACGCTAGAATGTCGTTTCGTATCAGAACAACGCATCATTCCCTTTAGGGCAGAGAAAACCAGTTAAGCAACCTGCTTAAAAAGTGTTTTTAATTCGAATGTTTTATGACATGTTTTATGCGTTCAGAGTCGCGATAGCGTTCCCGCTATGAACATCCAGTCCTACCTTCATTCAAAGCTTTACTGAATCAATTGCGCACCTGCCACAGTAGATTAATGTCACCCGGCCCTGAGTCTTCCAGAAGGCTTCACGCTTCCTTGATTAGAATTCACATTTGAGAATGTGAGCGGGCAAAATAGCAATAGAATTCTTGTGGGCCCGCGTATTTTTCGAGCTTTTGTCTTGTCTCGGCATGCTGATTGTACTGTCTTCACGACATGAAATACGTTGGAGATGCACACTTAACACGACGACCGGCATGCATCTCCCTCGCTCTAAATTTTCGTTACAATGACAACGTACCCATAACGTTAGCTTACGAATAGGCGCTTACATATTTTGCGCCGATGTACCGATTTTTGTGAAAAAGAAGCACTCAGCTTGAATCTGGCAATCTGCAAGCGTTATGTAGAAGTACCGGAAGATTTGGCAAATTTTTCAGTCGTACAACTTGCTGTAATCGCTGGTATAGTCAAATCGAGCTGGTTTTTGGGAGAGCTTGTATCGATTGATGAGGTCCATGATAAATGGTGTCGACTGGGCAAGACAGAAGGCAATTCTGGGCAGTTCTAGGAAGCCCAAACGGAAGATCCGTTTAAGGAAATTCGCCTTCACTTTACTCAAGTTGCCCAGCTGCGCTGCCAATACATATTCCCACATGATTGTGATGTCATGTGAGATCAGCGGTGCGAGTTCCATATTGAAGAGAATTAGGGTCGTCTAGATAAAGAGTTCCAGGAGACATGCAAGAGCGGGCACATACTTTTACAGCGGACTTCAGAATCAAGTTAAGCAGTCTAAGATGTCAACTCTACGAATATAGCTATAGCTGTCCCCGAACTCGTCAAAAGTGCGGTTGAATAGCCGTTGACAAAGTAAGCACTACCCAACATAATTCATCGCCGTCTACTTAGTTGCTAAAGTAATACTTGTTAAAACTGGACTATTAAGAAGCTTTAATTGCCCTGTCATTCGTCAAACTCTCAGTCTCTATAGAATGAACGTTTAATTGAGACAGTGAAAACGGCCTTATGCGTGTTATGTTCAGCTTGCGTGAAACCCTACCACTTGGGCGGGGGGGAGGGAGGTCGCATACTGACTACAATTAGTAAGCGAAGGAAGAGTGCGCTTCTATATTATCAATTTCATATTCAACATTACAGACTAACCCTACACAATCGAATCGTGCTATTAAGCTAAACGTGCCTTTCTCAGTTGCGGATATGTCGCATTGATTGTCTTGCATTGATAAATAACGCTGGGCGCTATAGTGATAGAACGCGCTATAGTGGCACGACCGACGTGTCGGAGACAACAGCGAGAATGTTACGCCTGCCAGCAGATGTCATGATTGTAGCCAATGCCACGTGACGAGCTTGGTGGCCTGGCGTGGTGCATTCGCGTGCACCTCGCGACCAGAGGAAACACATAGGTGCTGCGCGGGGGTTCGAGCCCCATCGTTGCACATTTGTATTTATGGGGTCCGTCTTACGAAGCAATGCGAGAGCAGTCCCGTGGACGTTAAATGTTGCTGCTGAGGCTCAATCCTTTCGGGGCTGACTCTCAGCCAAAATTTAACGTTATGAGACTGCTTTGCGCATTGCTTCACAGACGGGCCCCCATAGACCCCATGCTGAGGGTCAGCTCGAAAAAAAAAAGAAGCCAATGCCACGTGGCGCCAATGCCAACTTGGAGGTTGTTGTCGGTAAACCAACGGCTCCATTTGTTCAGAAGTGTCATCTCAATCAAGTTGTCACTGTCGATATAAAATGCGGAAAAGACTCCCTACTGCTTTCTCTCGTTGGGTGGGGGCCCATGTTTCTGCGTTCATCGCATGGCTTGCTAATATCCGGCATATCTCCGCTATGGTTGGTGTGATTTGACCTTGTCCTTGCAATGAAAGGGGTCGCCAGTCTTTGTTGTCTGCCTTAGTATGAACATCGAACGCCGCTTCCTAAACGCATCCGAGTGGTTAACCATCAATCACGTTGCTGCTGCTAATGGATACTCTTCGAATGTTGCTACCGCACAAGTGACGCTTCATTGCGGCCTTATCTGTTGCACGTCCTGCCGCGCAACCGCTGGTACAACTAAGCATCGAATGAGCCCTTTGCATCGAATAAGCCAAAGTTTCTCAATATGATTTTGTTTATACCCTCAAAATAGTCCGTTTATTTTTATGTGACGCGTCGGCACGCCTGCAGTGAGCATTACTTTAAGGTTCCTCAAGAGGATTATTTGTATGATCCAATTCATGTGTCTTTGTTTGTGTGTTTTGTTTTCTGGTTCACCAGACGCTATACACATATACACCATCCAAATATACACTTTCTGGTACTAGATGTATATGTGCTTACTTTACCAGAGAAATGGAGTAACAATGCGCTGCTTCATTAACGGCACCGACAGAATAAAAAGGAACGAACTCTGCCTAAAACGGATTTAGTTTTACGCAAGTTAGCATTTATTGTGTTTAAAACGACACGTTTGCAGTCAAGTCCAGTTTAGGCTTGCTTATTTATAGCAGTGACTGGGTGATGAAGCTAGAATTACTGCTTACCAAAACGTGCTAGTATTGTTGTGGTCTTGTAGGAAAGTATATTACGCATAGGAAATATCCTAGGACAGAGTGATAGGTTGACAGCCATTAATAACTTTACATGGCATAAGATTGTGTAAGGTTGTAACCAAAAAGATTGCAATGATGTTTGTTAGCGTGCACCAGCTTGGCGTCATTCCAATTTACAGTACAAGGCATACTTCCCTTTATTTAGCTGTTTAAAAATAAGAAGGTATATTATATATCTTAGCTTGTAGAGTAGGGAACTCTACTAGTTCAGTTAGACCACAGAAACCACACAACAAGCAAAATCTTTTTTTAGGGTGTTTGGAAGACAATAAATGCCTTCTGCTGTCCAGTTAATATCAAGCTGGCTCAAATCTCCAGTGAGCATAATACGATTGAAGCACCCCTTAAACGACTTTATCTCAACGTGGCCTATCGGCGAAACATAAGCACAAATTAATTGAGGAGTCTGTCCTGTTCAGAATATTGATTACCGAAATGTCATCAATTGACAATTGGTATATTTGAGCTAAGGCTAAATTGATTTTTAGTACATTTTAGACTCACAAGGATACAAGCTCCGCCATCAATAATTCCGCGCCAGTCCTTGCAAAATACAGAAAGTCTAGCTTGTCGCAGGCGCCCCAAGTCCTTGCAATACATATGATATCTGGAGCGTTTTACAGGAATCGAGCAAGAACACTTGTGTAGCACACGCAGCCTCCCTTACCAGTCGAGCAGCATATGTACAAGTGCTAGGTTTATTTATTGCTAACGACTGGGTGGTGTGGAAGATGTGTGTTCTCTGCCAGACCGATTTAGCCGGGTCTTTGATGCTTGGCATACATTTGAGAGGTATGGTCTGAAGCACCGTCTTCCAGGCCGTCCCATTCCTTCTGCCATAGGGTGATGCTGCAGTGCCTCTTACCATCCATCTTGAGCGTAGGGCTTACTAGAAGCGGCGCATCTACGCTTTCAGATTATAAAGAATCGTTTAGTTAAAGCAGAGGCGTTGAGCCCGACGAAGACGATTTCGGTTTCATTCATACTAGAGGATCCGAAAGCTGGACCGGAGCCCTATACGTCAGGGCGACTAACTCCGGATATGAGGTTTAAATAGTTATAGGCAAAGTGAGGGGCTTTCTCTGTTGGCCGGCAAGTGGAAAATACCTAGGAGACCCCGGGCATGCCAGCGATGTTGATTTCTTTGTTATCGACGCGCAGGCGAAGAGCGGAACAACTTTTTCGGCCCACCAAGTAAATTGTCTTGCGGGACTTGTCTTGGCGAGAGCCACGACAAGTCTCGTTACCTGCATTCAGTGCGAAACGTTAAAGATGGCCTCGTTTTCACGCCCTTCCAACCGCTCCTGTATCCGGGCCTGGACGTGAGGCATAGGTCCTCAACGTAAACAAGGAGGTCAGTTTAAGCGTGAAGGTTTCCCGGCCGTAGCGCGATGTCATATGACATGTTACAAAGCAGAGGACCAAGTAGGGAGCATTGTGGCACCTCTGCAGTCACGTGAAAAGTGGTTCCTTGATCTAGATTCGTTATGTAGGTGATCTAAAACTACTTTACGAAGGTAAAATGTGGCCTTTTCCTGTAGAGAGTCTCGAATATGGCTTTCCATGTTGGGAGTATGACCCTCCGCAGGTTATTAAACGCGTCCTAGACGTCGAGGATAACGGCAAGGTGAAGGTTTTTAAGAAGTGTATTTTGGTCTTCGACTGAACTCGCATTGAAAGTGGAGCATCCCTTCCGAGACCTGTATTGGACGTCGGAAAGAAGACCGTCCTCTTCGGCAAAGTCCTGAGGACGTGCCCCTACGATGAACTCGGATATTGTTGACGAGGGAGCCCAGCAAACAGGTAGGAAGTAGCCCTACCTATCCTTTGAAATCAAGAAGAGGTCAGCGGTCTTACATTCGGCAAGTAACCAACAGGGGGATGAACATCATGAACGAAGACCTCATAAGAACCTGTTTTTATTCCTTTAATTAGTTTTCTGTTTTTTTCGATGGCGCTCTCAAGCCCAGGAGGAGTATATACATTTAAGTCGCAAGGAAACTTGTACAGGTATAGATGTACATTTGACTACTTGACCTCGAAGCAACGAATAATAGTATTAAAAAAGCAGGTCAAACTCCGGATTTAGCTTTTTAAATAAAATAAACTAAACTAATTCAGCAATACGCTAACAAGAGCTAAATTCGGCAGAAATTTTATTAAATTTTCATTGGTTTATCTTCTTTTTGTTGTTCTCGCTTGACAGATATCTGTCAAATCAAATCTAAGACATAAATGCCAAATTGAAACATTTTTAATAAGTAAAAGTAACTCCGTATTGATAATGTATTTTAGTATTATTGGCACGAGGCATGCTGGTTAACTGAAGCGTACTTGATTGTTTTAGCCACACAAAGACAAATGTACACATTCCGATCAAACACATCAATGTGTGCAGCCACATAAATATTGATGTGTTTGGAACTCTGTGGAGAAAGCATACGTTTACACACGTTTTACTAGAAATAACCATTATGCTTTTTAATCTTTTCATAAAATCCGTAGATGGCAGAAAATATGCTCTACAAGAAAACATGGTTTAAAGTGTCGCGTACTGCAAGTATGCAGTTTCTGACGGTAATTATTTGTTTATATTCAAAAGAAAGATGCAACACATTTAAGTTAGACATTGTCTAGTCCTGCGTTATCTTTAGCAGCTAAATGCGGATATAATGGCGTGGAGGGAACCCAAGTTAGAGATGATGTAGGGGAGGATTTACGTGAAAATGTCTTTTAAGTGCCTGTGGATATACGCAAAAAACACGCTGCTAATATAATTGTTTACTGCGAGTGGAACTGCATGCAACCAAATTGCGTTCGAAACGATCCTTGCAAACAATAATAGACCCGATTCGAGTTGGGTCGTCTGATAACCTGGCATAGGCATATTCTAAAAAAAAGGCAATAGGGAATTATTTAATACACCTGCCCATGATGTCAAACGCCTCCTCGTCCCCCCAGATACATAATCAAACCAATATGTCAGGGGACATAACTTATATAAAATTTACATAACATACATTTTGGCTTTCGGGGCGGATTTCGACTGGGAGGGTTTTGCCTCTAATTTCACATCCAACACTATTTTACAATATGTCTGAAGGCGTTATATACCGTCTGCATACCGTTTTGCGACCGTATGTCATTACACAGTTTGACTATGCTGAGTGCAACAACTTAACTAATCTAGCTCAGCATGGATTTGTATCTTCTTATCGATCTACATGAATCCAATCGAAAGAAACCAACGTGTGCACCGGGCGACGGGTTCAGTGTTAGGACCAGGCATCTCCAAAGGATTCCCCGGACAGAGACCGCAATGCTCCGTTGTATATCCATGATTTGTCTGGGAAACCACCAGCTCTTCTATCTCCGCTGGTGAGAATCAGTCGCTTACCGACCTTCTGCGGCAAACCAGGGGTGAATAGGCCCGCCCCGCCAAGAATTTTCAAGTCAAGTGGGTGAAACTCGTGCGGATACCTAATGTTCTGTCAGAGTCATACTGTCAGGTCTCCTTGCACACTCTGTGTCAAGTACCTCGGTGACAACACACCAAGTGGATGCGTGACATCACATATTCTAGCTTGGCCAGCCACCCCTTAAGGGCGCAAAGGAGGAGAACGTCTAACAAAATAACTGAAATGGATGTCCTTAGAACTGCATCGGGATTACCGCCCAGAACACCGTCATTCAAGTACCATACATTTAGAGGGCACTCGAGGCAATTGAACAAGTCCTTGATGGCCAGACAAAACAGAGGGCAGGAAATGGGTCGCCCTGCGGCACCCCAGTTTACAATATTATGACGTCATGCAAAAGGAGAAGGCAATAGAGCTCCTTATTAACTTATATGTTCCGAGTGTGTTCACCTAGTGGAAGATACTTAGGACTCAAGCTATGACCGCACCCAATAGGTGGTCCCTCCGGAAACTATTGAAGGCGCTTCTAAAGTCAAGTTTAATCCCAAAGTGGCTCTACAGTGCGACTCCAAACAGGAGCGAATTGAACGTACCGATGCCCCTCCATCTCCCGGTGGTGTCGCAAACCCAAGCTGATGGCCACCAAGAGCACATGAGACATTTGCCTTGTTCTCAAAAATGCAGATCTTTATCGCCAACCATCGGATCGCGGATGAGCATGCGACGGGCGTTATGTAGAAGTACCGGAAGATTTGGCAATTTTTTCAGTCGTACAACTTGCTGTAATCGCTGGTATAGTCAAATCGAGCTGGTGTTTGGGAGAGCTTGTATCGATTGATGAGGTCCATGATAAATGGTGTCGACTGGGCAAGACAGAAGGCAATTCTGGGCAGTTCTAGGAAGCCCAAACGGAAGATCCGTTTAAGGAAATTCGCCTTCACTTTATTCAAGTTGCCCAGCTGCGCTGCCAATACATATTCCCACATGATTGTGATGTCATGTGAGATCAGCGGTTCGAGTTCCATATTGAAGAGAATTAGGGTCGTCTAGATAAAGAGTTCCAGGAGACATGCAAGAGCGGGCACATACTTTTACAGCGGACTTCAGAATCAAGTTAAGCAGTCTAAGATGTCAACTCTACGAATATAGCTATAGCTGTCTCCGAACTTGTCAATAGTGCGGTTGCATAGCCGTTGACAAAGTAAGCACTACCCAACATAATTCATCGCCGTCTACTTAGTTGCTAAAGTAATACTTGTTAAAACTGGACTATTAGGAAGCTTTAATTGCCCTGTCATTCGTCAAACTCTCAGTCTCTATAGAATGAACGTTTAATTGAGACAGTAAAAACGGCCTTATGCGTGTTATGTTCAGCTTGCGTGAAACCCTACCACTTGGGCGGGGGGGAGGGAGGTCGCATACTGACTACAATTAGTAAGCGAAGGAAGAGTGCGCTTCTATATTATCAATTTCATATTCAACATTACAGACTAACCCTACACAATCGAATCGTGCTATTAAGCTAAACGTGCCTTTCTCAGTTGCGCATGGCTTGCTAATATCCGGCATATCTCCGCTATGGTTGGTGTGATTTGACCTTGTCCTTGCAATGAAAGGGGTCGCCAGTCTTTGTTGTCTGCCTTAGTATGAACATCGAACGCCGCTTCCTAAACGCATCCGAGTGGTTAACAATCAATCACGTTGCTGCTGCTAATGGATACTCTTCGAATGTTGCTACCGCACAAGTGACGCTTCATTGCGGCCTTATCTGTTGCACGTCCTGCCGCGCAACCGCTGGTACAACTAAGCATCGAATGAGCCCTTTGCATCGAATGAGCCAAAGTTTCTCAATATGATTTTGTTTATACCCTCAAAATAGTCCGTTTATTTTTATGTGACGCGTCGGCACGCCTGCAGTGAGCATTACTTTAAGGTTCCTCAAGAGGATTATTTGTATGATCCAATTCATGTGTCTTTGTTTGTGTGTTTTGTTTTCTAGTTCACCAGACGCTATACACAAATACACCATCCAAATATACACTTTCTGGTACTAGATGTATATGTGCTTACTTTACCAGAGAAATGGAGTAACAATGCGCTGCTTCATTAACGGCACCGACAGAATAAAAAGGAACGAACTCTGCCTAAAACAGATTTAGTTTTACGCAAGTTAGCATTTATTGTGTTTAAAACGACACGTTTGCAGTCAAGTCCAGTTTAGGCTTGCTTATTTATAGCAGTGACTGGGTGATGAAGCTAGAATTACTGCTTACCAAAACGTGCTAGTATTGTTGTGGTCTTGTAGGAAAGTATATTACGCATAGGAAATATCCTAGGACAGAGTGATAGGTTGACAGCCATTAATAACACTACATGGCATAAGATTGTGTAAGGTTGTAACCAAAAAGATTGCAATGGTGTTTGTTAGCGTGCACCAGCTTGGCGTCATTCCAATTTACAGTACAAAGCATACTTCCCTTTATTTAGCTGTTTAAAAATAAGAAGGCATATTATATATCTTAGCTTGTAGAGTAGGGAACTCTACTAGTTCAGTTAGACCACAGAAACAACACAACAAGCAAAATCTTTTTTTAGGGTGTTTGGAAGACAATAAATGCCTTCTGCTGTCCAGTTAATATCAAGCTGACTCAAATCTCCAGTGAGCATAATACGATTGAAGCACCCCTTAAACGACTTTATCTCAACGTGGCCTATCGGCGAAACATAAGCACAAATTAATTGAGGAGTCTGTCCTGTTCAGAATATTGATTACCGAAATGTCATCAATTGACAATTGGTATATTTGAGCTAAGGCTAAATTGATTTTTAGTACATTTTAGACTCACAAGGATACAAGCTCCGCCATCAATAATTCCGCGCCAGTCCTTGCAAAATACAGAAAGTCTAGCTTGTCGCAGGCGCCCCAAGTCCTTGCAATACATATGATATCTGGAGCGTTTTACAGGAATCGAGCAAGAACACTTGTGTAGCACACGCAGCCTCCCTTGCCAGTCGAGCAGCATATGTACAAGTGCTAGGTTTATTTATTGCTAACGACTGGGTGGTGTGGAAGATGTGTGTTCTCTGCCGGACCGATTTAGCCGGGTCTTTGATGCTTGGCATACATTTGAGAGGTATGGTCTGAAGCACCGTCTTCCAGGCCGTCCCATTCCTTCTGCCATAGGGTGATGCTGCAGTGCCTCTTACCATCCATCTTGAGCGTAGGGCTTACAAGAAGCGGCGCATCTACGCTTTCAGATTATAAAGAATCGTTTAGTTAAAGCAGAGGCGTTGAGCCCGACGAAGACGATATCGGTTTCATTCATACTAGAGGATCCGAAAGCTGGACCGGAGCCCTATACGTCAGGGCGACTAACTCCGGATATGAGGTTTAAATAGTTATAGGCAAAGTGAGGGGCTTTCTCTGTTGGCCGGCAAGTGGAAAATACCTAGGAGACCCCGGGCATGCCAGCGATGTTGATTTCTTCGTTATCGACGCGCAGGCGAAGAGCGGAACAACTTTTTTGGCCCACCAAGTAAATTGTCTCGCGGGACTTGTCTTGGCGAGAGCCACGACAAGTCTCGTTACCTGCATTCAGTGCGAAACGTTAAAGATGGCCTCGTTTTCACGCCCTTCCAACCGCTCCTGTATCCGGGCCTGGGCGTGAGGCATAGGTCCTCAACGTAAACAAGGAGGTCAGTTTAAGCGTGAAGGTTTCCCGGCCGTAGCGCGATGTCATATGACATGTTACAAAGCAGAGGACCAAGTAGGGAGCATTGTGGCACCTCTGCAGTCACGTGAAAAGTGGTTCCTTGATCTAGATTCGTTATGTAGGTGATCTAAAACTACTTTACGAAGGTAAAATGTGGCCTTTTCCTGTAGAGAGTCTCGAATATGGCTTTCCATGTTGGGAGTATGACCCTCCGCAGGTTATTAAACGCGTCCTAGACGTCGAGGATAACGGCAAGGTGAAGGTTTTTAAGAAGTGTATTTCAGTCTTCGACTGAACTCGCATTGAAAGTGGAGCATCCCTTCCGATACCTGTATTGGACGTCGGAAAGAAGACCGTCCTCTTCGGCAAAGTCCTGAGGACGTGCCCCTACGATGAACTCGGATATTGTTGACGAGGGAGCCCAGCAAACAGGTAGGAAGTAGCCCTACCTATCCTTTGAAATCAAGAAGAGGTCAGCGGTCTTACATTCGGCAAGTAACCAACAGGGGGATCAACATCATGAACGAAGACCTCATAAGAACCTGTTTTTATTCCTTCAATTAGTTTTCTGTTTTTTTCGATGGCGCTCTCAAGCCCAGGAGGAGTATATACATTTAGGTCGCAAGGAAATTTGTACAGGTATAGATGTACATTTGACTACTTGACCTCGAAGCAACGAATAATAGTATTAAAAAGCAGGTCAAACTCCGGATTTAGCTTTTTAAATAAAATAAACTAAACTAATTCAGCAATACGCTAACAAGAGCTAAATTCGGCAGACATTTTATTAAATTTTCATTGGTTTATCTTCTTTTTGTTGTTCTCGCTTGACAGATATCTGTCAAATCAAATCTAAGACATAAATGCCAAATTGAAACATTTTCAATAAGTAAAAGTAACTCCGTATTGATAATGTATTTAGTATTATGTTGAATTTGGCACGAGGCATGCTGGTTAACTGAAGCGTACTTGATTGTTTTAGCCACACAAAGACAAATGTACACATTCCGATCAAACACATCAATGTGTGCAGCCACATAAATATTGATGTGTTTGGAACTCTGTGGAGAAAGCATACGTTTACACACGTTTTACTAGAAATAACCATTATGCTTTTTAATCTTTAACAATCTTAACATTTAAGTTAGGCATTGTCTAGTCCTGCGTTATCTTTAGCAGCTAAATGCGGATATAATGGCGTGGAGGGAACCCAAGTTAGAGATGATGTAGAGGAGGATTTACGTGAAAATGTCTTTTAAGTGCCTGTGGATATACGCGAAAAACACGCTGCTAATATAATTGTTTACTGCGAGTGGAACTGCATGCAACCAAATTGCGTTCGAAACGATCCTTGCAAACAATAATAGACCCGATTCGAGTTGGGTCGTCTGATAACCTGGCATAGGCATATTCAAAAAAAAAAGGCAATAGGGAATTATTTAATACACCTGCCCATGATGTCAAACGCCTCCTCGTCCCCCCAGATACATAATCAAACCAATATGTCAGGGGACATAACTTATATAAAATTTGCATAACATACATTTTGGCTTTCGGGGCGGATTTTGACTGGGAGGGTTTTGCCTCTAATTTCACATCCAACACTATTTTACAATATGTCTGAAGGCGTTATATACCGTCTGCATACCGTTTTGTGACCGTATGTCATTACAGAGTTTGACTATGCTGAGTGCAACAACTTAACTAATCTAGCTCAGCATGGATTTGTATCTTCTTATCGATCTACATGAATCCAATCGAAAGAAACCAACGTGTGCACCAGGCGACGGGTTCAGTGTTAGGACCAGGCATCTCCAAAGGATTCCCCGGACAGAGACCGCAATGCTCCGTTGTATATCCATGATTTGTCTGGGAAACCACCAGTTCTTCTATCTCCGCTGGTGAGAATCAGTCGCTTACCGACCTTCTGCGGCAAACCAGGGGTGAATAGGCCCGCCCCGCCAAGAATTTTCAAGTCAAGTGGGTGAAACTCGTGCGGATACCTAATGTTCTGTCAGAGTCATACTGTCAGGTCTCCTTGCGCACTCTGTGTCAAGTACCTCGGTGAGAACACACCAAGTGGATGCGTGACATCACATATTCTAGCTTGGCCAGCCACCCCTTAAGGGCGCGAAGGAGGAGAACGTCTAACAAAATAACTGAAATGGATGTCCTCAGAACTGCATCGGGATTACCGCCCAGAACACCGTCATTCAAGTACCATACATTTAGAGGGCACTCGAGGCAATTGAACAAGTCCTTGATGGCCAGACAAAACAGAGGGCAGGAAATGGGTCGCCCTGCGGCACCCCAGTTTACAATATTATGACGTCATGCAAAAGGAGAAGGCAATAGAGCTCCTTATTAACTTATATGTTCCGAGTGTGTTCACCTAGTGGAAGATACTCAGGACTCAAGCTATGACCGCACCCAATAGGTGGTCCCTCCGGAAACTATTGAAGGCGCTTCTAAAGTCAAGTTTAATCCCAAAGTGGCTCTACAGTGCGACTCCAAACAGGAGCGAATTGAACGTACCGATGCCCCTCCATCTCCCGGTGGTGTTGCAAACCCAAGCTGATGGCCACCAAGAGCACATGAGACATTTGCCTTGTTCTCAAAAATGCAGATCTTTATCGCCAACCATCGGATCGCGGATGAGCATGCGACGGGCTCCACGCAGCCATCCTTCTATTCGAGGGCGAAAGTTCAGGTTCTGGAGATGAGCGGTCGCTAATATGGGAATCCCAGCGAAGAAGATCAACGGTCTTGATCCTCTTTACTGAGATTAATCCTTGGCCTTAGCCAGGGAGCCACAAGCTGGTCGGCAGCGGCCTCTAGGCCGGGAGATCGCAGATATTAACTACAAGCAAAAATCGACTTGCCACCGTATAATTTGAACATAAGAGTGTTTTTAATTAAGGTAATCACAGTATACTGCTACAATGACGCTTTGATGCTACAAGCGGTCAAACTATGTGCGCATGCTATCGCAATCGGCATTTTGCAACTGACGAAGTAGATCATTTTGTGTACGCGTCAAGGATAACCAGCTCTACAATCTTTCCGCAAGACGCATTTGAGTGGCGTGACATTATCTTTAGTATTTTGCATCTAGTTTGTCATCTAGTGTGAAATATTTAGAGTTCGCCGATTATCTTTAATCTAATTTTCAGTTGGATATGATTTTGCTTATGGAAAATAAAAACTATCTGTCAAAGGCATCACAGGGTGGTGCGTAAAAAAATATTTGTTCGCAAATATATGCATATACAATTAAAGACAATCGTGTAATTATTCAGAACTACGAGGGGCCAATCAACACGTCATACAAGTTTTGTAATTTTATCTGGTATTTTGACGACGGCCAATCGCGACCAAGTATATAGATGTACACCTTTAATATTGCAAATTGCTCCTAAACAAACGTACACTGCTCGTCCGGTTAGAAATCGATAAACAAAACACCTGCATTTGTTTTAAAGTACACAAAACGTTTAAAAAAAATAAGCTATTGAGATACTCTAGACACAAGAGCCGCATACATTTAAAATGCTCTGCAGACTGAATCGACATAGATTTTACATCATTTATTTTCTCTGACATCACAACATTCAATAATTGGGCACCCCTCTGGGGCGCTACCGTGACTGATTCCCTTCCACTTTCAATGGTCAGTCACGGCGCAACTTAGGCTGGTTATGCTGTTTCGCAGACGGGAATAAGTAAGTGTCGGAAGTATGCATCTATCGGAGACTCTGTGGACTTTCGACCGTTTGCCTTTGAGACCTTAGGGGGTCCAGGTAAAATTACTGAAGGAGTTATTACTAAGATATGGAAGCGTCTCAGATTGGCCACGGGGGCCTTTGCGCTGGTGAATTTTGCCGTCAAAGGCTGTCAGTGGATATACAACGTGGTAACGCCACGACGGTGCCTGGCACCTTGTCCAGGTTGTCGACACCAGACCTGCATGGGCTAATGTAGTGTGTCGTCACGTCCACTGGGAGACAATTGTTTACATACAATTAACATTTAAATGAAGTACTATATATATATATATATATATATATATATATATATTTTATTTTATTTTATTTTTATTTTTTGCGAACATATTATGCAATTCATTCAATGTATATATATTAATCTATACAAATCGATTGTAGTTTCTGATCTGCTGTCTTCTCTACTGTCCTCCAGTCCGGGAACCTACCTTGTGGAGAGAACTTACTTGAAAGCGTACATTTTCATTTGATAGAAGGGCTCCGTTAGATCAAACAACATGTGGACCTAAAACATAATATTTAAAAAAATTAAGCATTTATACTATTAGGGGCCGTCCCTCAGTTATTTCTAGAGCTGTTGCACGTACGGGGCACGCTAACATAACACACTGAAATGGTTCTCTTTAGAAAGAACAAGTTCACGCTGTCAATTAGACCAAATGTGTCTTTTCCCATCTTATCCCACATTAGCGGAATACCGTATGTGGCGATAGATGCTATCTGTATCCCAAAAAGAGCATGCATCGAAAGCATATGCTGGCATCTAATTTCCAAAGCTGCGATGGTGGCCCTCCTGGCCCTCTCCTAGATGTGTGTTCAAGGGCTGCTACCACTTAATGACAAAAGCATGAAAAACTGTTTACAAACTTTATTTCCGTTTCCTTGATCTGAAGCACCCCACCTCTGGTCATGCGACCGCATCTTCGAAATGTCATGGCTACTTGTCTGTGACTAGTCAATCCATGGCTTGTTTCACCCTGAAAAGGCTGCAACCAAACATGACCCCATCATTTGCGTACCGTAAGTTTCTGGCTCACTCTCAGGTATAGCGCGTCCTTGTTCACTCTGGCAGTCCGCCCAGAGGTACGGAAAACACCAGTGGGTTTAGTCCGTCGCCCTGACCGACACCTGTGGTTTGAATCACCGTCCTTGCAACGCCGGCCCCTTTATCAATCAGCACCGTGCTTTGTTTTGAGATGTTAATAAGAAACCCAGTACATAGGCATCTTCTGAGTCTGCACAGCATAGCTCATATTGTTCCAAGCAGCTCCCCAGTTTCTGAGTGTAAAGAGCTACAGCATCGAAAGGGGTTCTAGCCTGTTGTTCATAAACCTATGAAGGGAAGGCGCCAAAGCTATTTCCGGTAGGACAATCGCACTAGGGGTGTAGGGCAACTGCGGCTTCACGGCAGCCACCAAGTTGCCGTTGAGTCGCTTAAGGAGTACCAAATCGAGCGAACAGTCTGCACCTCGGAAGATGTGGGTGAGATGCAGGACCACTTACGAGGACGTTAGTAGAAAAATACTTCGGTGCGAACACACCAAGTGGATTTGGACATCACATATTCTTGCTTGGCCGGCCAAAATTCTCGATGTTCCTAAATCGAGAATATCTTGTGCGGTATCGTCTCTACCCTCTTTCTTTTAACAAATACTATCAAAACAGCCTTTTCCCAGGCCTATGGTATTTCCCCAGTGTTTAAGCATTTATAGGTTTGCCAACATGGTGCAAGAACCAAGGTATCTTTCATGTGTTTATGCCTTAATATAGTCTTTAGATGCGCTTTTCCTCGTGGTGCTCTGTCGATTGCTTCTATCACTTCCCCGAGTGTGATTTCTTTCATTATCTAGAATCTTGCTTCCTTCCTCGTCGTCTGATTTCAGGGGCCCTCATATTCCAGTGGTGCTTTCGAGGTTGTGTCGGACCCGGCCAATATCCTATTGAAATACTCCGGCCTGCGCGTCTCCGACCGAACATTGTCTTCTCCCCATGTGGGCGCCCTTCAGCCTCCCATCTTGCTGCCTTTCTTTTTTTCACAGTTGTGCAGTCTACCCATGTTTATTTTCCCTATGCGATTTTGTAACTAATCGTTAAATAACGAAACCAACGGCCTCGTCGCTGGAATACTCTGTAAGTAGACCAGCGTCAACCTGCTTGGCCGTCATCCACCGCTCGTTAAACCAAGGTCTTCCTCTTCTCTTTTGCGGTGACAGCACGCAAACCTTAAGCCTACCAGACTACGTTCGTGACAGTCTCTCTGGATTGTCCCTGACCCCTGGGGGTGCCCTGCTAAGTTCCAGAGCCTTCCCTCTTCCATCGCTCTTGATTACCCCCCCCCCTAATTTTCACCCAGTTACCCATCGATATATGTTTTCTGAGACCCGCACCTACCTGTAATTGGTTGTCGAGTCCCGTAAATTGTATTTCTTTTCTGTGTATATATGTTGCAAATGGGTCAATAACTAACGACCCGGACTGACATTTATATGTGCACATATTTGCCCTGTTGACTACCCAGCAGGCAATCTCATTCAGTAAGTCTAGCAAGGCCACCGTTCTTTCCGAGTCTAATATCGCACTAAGCTCCCTCGCTATGATCATCGGAGCCTTTACCGCTAACGCTCTTATCTTTAACAAGAGAGGCTTGTCTCTGTTGGCCCCGTATTTACCGGATTATATATATATATATATATATATATATATATATGTCGGATTTATGGGATTCCTTATGAATTGCCTTCTCCCTTGGAACAGAATATTTGCCTGCTTATATTTTCGTAAAAAAACCCTTTTTTATCGCATGTTACCAAAAATCCAAGAATGCAGCATGGATGTGACGATTGAAGAGAGAAGTGCAGACGCGCGTGCACTCTCGTTTGCTGGCGCTATTCAGTTTGTGAGAAATTCACCTATAGAGCTTAGAAGTTAATCCACAATTTTTGAGCGTCTTGACAATGCTTGTTTGGTCATTTCCAACGTCTTCCACGGATTCTTAAGTGGTAACCGCAGGCTTTTGCTGTATTTTTAAGGCAGATAGTCGACATGTTTCGGTAAGCTTCAGCAGCGTTGAAATATTTTCAAAACACGTACAGCAAAGCACTTCCACTTGGCACTTTTTATCACTTTTCCATATATATATATATATATATATATATATATTATGGGGCCATCTTCTCCGACGGCAGATTTATTTAAGGTCAGTAATTCCTTCTTGAACTTGAAATTTCTAAAGGGTAAGTTTTCAAAAGATGTCAGATGATTTCTCTAACACCCTGTGAATATATAGGGACAACACGCACTTTGTTAATATAGTTAAAAATTTATTTTTCACAGTTTTGTCATTTTTTGCGTTTGTATGAGTTCCCCATTCCCCCGAAGGATTATACCGTATGTACAACGGATATCGCCACGCTGTTCGACTTTTTATAAACTTTGCGGCTAATAACTTAATTGCATCTCCATTAGCTACACTAATCACGATATATATATATATATATATATATATATATATATGGTTACATTGAATTTTGCCTCATCAGAATGCACGCTAGCATCTTAGTTGTCAACTGTTGATAGCCAGTTGCAAACATTCTTTATCGTTTTGCTTCTAGACATGGCAGTCATCTCAATCTACATTACAACTTACATTCTTACCTCAGTTCGCTCATAATGGAAACACCATATAGTTGATTAACCGAATTGAATGCCCTATGAGCTCACTTGTCACCATTTACAAACTAGGTAACACGCAAAACATTACAGAAGGTTATTCATCTGACACAAAACAATAGTAAAACACATCGGGAATCGGGCAAGCTCTGGTCACGCGGTCAACCGCTCGCAATCACGAAACTAGTACAATTATCCTTTCAAGTTGTTGTCATACAGGGAAAATAAACACACACGAGTGAAACCCATGTCATTCAATCAGCGTCAATTAAGTTAATTTTGGGTGTGCAATATAGATATTTCGAGCTTTGGCATATATTGTGTGCAGACAACACAAGTTTCGTGCTAGGACGATCGTTGTCTACCAGCATATTGACAAAACAGTGTTTGCCTATGATACAAATTTGGCACTCTACGGAGCAATCGGTTGTCGTTACTTCCTTCCCTTAGTATCATGGCCATTCTATATAAACACTCAGAGAGCACGATTTTCTGGTCGTCGTCGAGGCCGCCGCCGTCTAGTTTGTATTTCGTACATTCCGTTTTTGACCACAGGAACAGGAAACGGATAAGCAGTGTACAGTTAATGCACGAGAGGTCGGTCGGTTTGCTGTGATATTTACACCAGCTCAAAATGAGTCGAATCGACCTGCTTCTGTCTCTCGCTGTCGATAGCAGAATCGAAGCTGGTCTGGGTTTCACCGGGGCCCATCACGCGTATGCACACAGTGCGCGCACGCCTCGATCGGATATACCACCTGCACAGTAGGTTTTTCTTTTCTGTTTACTTTTTACGGGTAGAGAATGATCAGAGGAGAAACGCGAAGCAAACCGTATTTCATCGAGGTATTCTCGACAAATGCAGCGGCAGTCTGTATTTCGTCGAGATGTCGCTACATGGCTTTGATTTGTTTCGGCAAAATCAGCATTGTCTCCCCGACCTTACTCGATCGGTGTTCCTTGCTGCAGCAACAATGGGCCACGGGGCAAGGTTTTAGATTTCATGTGCATTTCTGTACGCTCTGTACATCGACAATAGATATTGGTGCGTCCGTGTTCGTTCTGGTTTTCGACCAGTTCCTCTGATCTACTTTCCCTTTCCTCTCCCGCATACCCTTTTCGCTCACAATCACTCTGCAGTCACTATATATACAAATGTACCTACATATATATATATATATATAGCCGTACACGATAAGGTTAGAGTTTCTGTAGCAAAGATGTATGATAATCATCGATGAACAATTCCTCAAGGGCTCAAACGGCCAATGTAAGTTATTAGGCACGAGTACCAACGTCCTCCTTCAGTCGTGGCCCGTTCGTTGATGAAGTACCATCATCGCGCACCGGCTCGGCGAATGTTCAAAACGTTGTAGCTACAGAGACATACGCACGGACAGTGCAGGCCCAGGAGTGCATCTGTGACTTGATGATGCACTCGTATTTCCTCGTGGGCACGTTCACTCTCCAACACATACTTTCTCTCTCTCTCTCTCTCTCTTTATCCATCTATATCTTTTCGTTTGGACAATCAAACTACTATGCAGCCAGTGCTGTGGCCGCTTGTTTGCTGCATGGTACCTGACCTTGTCTGGTCGGCATTCGCTAGAGAAATCTGTCTGTCTGCCGGATTAAAGGCAGAATAACAACAACCAAAAACACGTTGGTTGAGCTGCATCGCACCGTAGGTAAATAAATAAACCCGACTGGAGAACCAACCGCGGTCACGACGCTGTACATGTCACGACGGAAGAAGCTGCCCTCGTTGACGTATCTCTCCCTCTCTCAACGATGATGCCTTTGCCTCAGAAACGGTTACATGTAACTGAATCACGCCAATTGTCAGCCAATTGACCGACCCGCAGCACAACGCACCGCGACATTGGCCTGAACTGTGGAGATCAGTAAACAGTCTGCAGCATGCATCAAGAGGTTTTGTTGCAAGGGAGACACCACTGATCAGGTTCGATGGTTAGCCTTGAGCCTTGATGCAAAGCGTTTGGCTGGTGAGGGCGAGATTGCCTTTCATTCCAAAGGAGACTTTTTTGCTCTTTTACAGAGGGCATAGACATTAGCAATCAAGCAGATGCCCACAATGACGGCAACTGTCGAGTGCTGGCTGAAGTTACAACAAAACCGTCGGAACATCGTTCAAGCAACCAGACCGCGCTTGAGTCTCACAGCCGGGGGGTAACTTGTCACTCTGGGTAACCAGCAGGGCGGGGAAATGACGATGTGCGTCCGACGCCGTCGCAGGTTGCGAATGGCTGTCTTCGACCTGTCTGTCTGTCCACGATGCAGGCACAAAGTTAGACGAGGTCTGCCGCTTAACTGGCAGTCCACTGTGAGGGACGCTTGCCACAACAACAGGTCGGAATAAGAGGATTTGGCGCCCGCCATGCTGGTGGCTTCCCAGCGAGATAAACAAGGATCAAAAGAATATAATCGACATCGACATCAACAGCAACGCGAGCATCGAGTGTTTTTGTTGTGCTTGCTCGCTCGCCCGCTTATTGTCGACGTTGTTTCGACAACACGCTGCTGCTGCTGGTATATCGAATCTTCCTTAATGCTTGCTTATTTCACGATAATCATTACCTACTACCGTTACGAGTGTTCCGACCACCAGCACTGCCCGTACTCTGGCCACTACAGCTGGTACTACCATTGGCAAGGTTTGACCTGAGCTTGGTCATTCGCATCATCTGTCGAGCTCGCCGACTGCGTCGCTCACCCGGCGTCGTGACGCCGCACCTAGATGGCTGTTGATGCGAGCATGGCAGGGTGTTGTCTGCTGTTGCAGGGATACTATCCTGATCTGTAGCAACTCTGGCAGGCTCTGCCGGGTAGGTAACATCGCCGCAGATGCGAGCGTTACCACCTGGCGTTAGCGCCGGCGGCGTGGTGGTCGTTGGAACTTCGTACTTCAATAAAGGTTGCACAAATAATTGCTACTGCCTACGGTGTGCAGCTCATACTAGACGGGCGGGACCAAGTGCAGGTCCGTCTGATTAGACGGACTGTAGCGTTGCTTTGTCAGTGAGTCTTCGAGTTTGGACAGGGACTTCTTGACGCGCAACGCGGTCAGACGGGAACCCGGATTCGGTTTCCATAGTTCGTTGATCAGCTTTGTAAGCTCCCGAGTTGTCTGCAAAAACGCAAAAGCAGATGCCACCATAATTCGAATTGTTAGTTAGGCTTTCATAAGTTAACGACTGCAACAGTAAAAACGGTATAAAAAATCGCCATTTCGCCATTATCTCCTATAATAAATATATATACATATATGTATGTATGTGTGAACACACAATTTCTCTTATGATGATGATGTTGACTACGTATGTGTGCAGTAGATGCCTGCATGCCTATGTAGGTCTAGTGTCGTTCTTTCATGAGAATGGCACACCAACAATCATCAGATCTAACCTTCACGCCCACTCAGACACATCCTATATGCCGCTAGATTAAAACGCTGGATTTCAGCTTCAACCCCAGGATGCAAAAATAATATGCGCGACTTTCGAGACATGTCGTTGTTACCCTCGTTCTTTTCCCATTTGTCGGGTATGTCGGGTCGAATTCCCGATATGCAGACCGCCTTCTTCATTTCGTCGAACGACGGGGCTGCCGGCACACAGTCGTGGTACGGAATCTTGTAGGGCTCCGGTTCGCTGCCGTCCGGCGGACGAATTCGTGTCGCGATCTCCCACACGACGAGAGCGAACGAGTACATGTCGGCCTGGCGGTACGAGTTGAAGTTGCTCGTGTTCAGCGTCTCGCTGAGCACCTCCGGCGCCATGTAGCGCTTCGTGCCGACGCGCGTGTTCTGCCCGCCGACGTCGATCTGGTTCAGCGCGTTGTTGAAGCGGACCGCCAGGCCAAAGTCGGCAATGCAGCAGGTGCCGTCGCGCTTCACGAGGATGTTTCTTCGACTTGATGTCGCGATGCGCGATCGCCGGCTTCGCCTGCTTGCCGAGAATCTCGGTGTGCAGGTGGCAGACCGCTGCACGCCGTCAGCGCCATCTCGACGGCCTGCTCCTCGTCGAGCACGTTCGCGTTCAGATAGTGTACAGCGACCCGTTCTCGTGGTAGTTGGTGATGAGCAGCAGCTGCGTCATGCCGCCAGTGCCCCGGATGTCGGCGGCGATGAAGCCCAACAGGTGGTCGTGCCGCAGCAGGTCCGTCTGGTAGATCTCCGTCTCGCGGCACCACGACGCCTCCTCGGTCGAGTGGAACACCTTGCAGGCGACGAATTCGCCCTTCCACAGCGCGCGGTACACCTCGCCGTAGCGGCCCTTGCCGATCGAGCAGTCGAACTCGATTTGGCGCGCGATCGTCCGCTGGACCATCTTCGGCAGGCCCGACCCGCTGCCGCTCGTTATGCTGCACCGATCAGCTCCTGGAGCGACTTCGAACCGTTCGGCAGGAAGTGCTCGTTCTCGGTCGACGACGATCGAGCCTCTTGCGGCGCCGCCGTAGAACAGGTAGAGCAGGGACGCGACGAACAGACACATCGTCAGCGAGAGCAGAAAGATCACCAGATGAGTGTAGTCCGTGTAGAGATCGGCCTCATTCACCCGGTTGTCGTCGTCGTCGTCGTCCTCATGTCGGATCACCTCGAGTTGCAGATTGTGATGCAGAGGTCACGCGTCGAACAGCACACGATGTTCATCGGCGTCTACAAAATCACGACAGGTCAGACCGGTTAGACAACAACGAGGTTAGGTTAGAGCTTAACAATGATCCGTTAGACAATATGAATTGACGAATAAATATTGGGATCTTGAAAGAATAACACCAACAACGCCGTATTGGCACAGAGCGAACAGAACAACCCCACAAACCACTGAAAAATGACATAACAGAGCGACAGAACAACCCCACAAACCACTGAGAAATGATTCAGAACGTAATTTATTTACGAAACTACATTACAAATACTTAAGTTTCGAAAAAGATTTCGGAAAAGTTGATTCTGACACAGCGTTAGACACACACTCTAACTGGAGTAGTAAGTGTTTACTGTTTTCCCTATATATA
>QVRM01002407.1:0-35071 GCA_003439945.1 Dermanyssus gallinae
CGACTGTTAGAACTGGGCGCTCACGAAAACGCACTGATTGCTGTTGTTGGCGATGTGGCTGCCGTTGTTGCTGCTGGTTGTTGCTGCTGTTGTTGTTGTTGCTGTTGTTTTTGTAGTAGTTGCAATCCTGACGCCGCTGCTGGGCCGACTGCATCCCTGCTTGGGCCCATGGAGCCCTTTCGACTCTCCTCGACCATTTCCTTTTCGAGTTCGACCAGGTCACGTCGGCCACGGACCTGCGGCGTTCGAGACGCCTGCAGCATGCGCTGCTCGAGCTGTTCGGCGCTCACCGCCTGACTCATGACCGGCGGTGGGAACGGCCGACAAATCGTGGTTGCAGTTGAGGAGCAGTTGGAGCAGCTGACGCCATGGAGGGCGGCAACGCTGGCGCGGCACACAACCGCGGGACCAGCATCATATGTCCCATCTGGGGAGGTCCCGCAAATTCCGCCGACGGCCTGCGGAAGAAAGCACCAGGAGGAGCAGCCAGCAGCAGGAGCTGGAGGCCCAGCTGGCATCGGTCCCGGCCCTGTCCGGTCCCGGCGAATAGTAGTGGCCGAGGGGCACGGCCGAAGCCCGTTGCACACCAAGAATCCATCGAAGTCTGGCCGACCCGGTTGACCTGGATGTCCTGTCGGCTGTAGACCTGGTGCTAGAGCTAGCCCCGAGCTACCACCACCAGGACCAACGACCGCGGTGCCGCCAGCGCCCCCGCCGCCCCCGAGAGCCCGCGATGAAACCTGGGCACACTCTCCGCCGTTAACTGGAATTCCGCTTACGTTGTTGCGGCGGTGGTGGCAGAGGCAATTGCCGTGACGCCGTTATTCGTGACGGGAGTCGACGTGCCCACAGCTGAAGATGCTCCTGCAGCAGCTGCTGCATTGTCTGCGACCGGTCCTCCGCCTCTTCTCGCCGAGCTGAGCTGTGGTGGTGGTGGTTGCAGCGACGTCGGGTGGGCCGAGTTGAGCCCGCCAGCCTCATCGTCGAGGCCCAGCTGCGAGATGGACGTGTTGACAATGTCCTCGATGTGTTGCGCATTGTGCTCGCGCTTGATCGTCTCCTCGAGCTGAGCGGCGAGCACGGTGTGGTTCTCCTCCCAGGCGTCGTCGGCCTCGGCGCCACCGAACGTCTCATCGTTGAGCGCGTCGTAATCTCCTCCTCGAGTTCGTCGTCGATGCAGAACGTCGATTCCATACCACCCGCGCTGGTCTCAGGCTGGTCGGCCGCCCTGGTCGACTTTGTCTTGTTGCGGTCGGGGCCACGGGTCGTCACGCCGTGTTGTTCGTGTCAACGTCGCTGCTGCTGCCGCCGCTGCCACCACAGAAGACAGACATACGGCCGTCTCACTGATCAACGACCGTTCGGACAGAGAGAGAGAGGCGTTGACGTGGACTAAAATCACAAACAAATGGCGACGACGACCTGACTCACTTGTTGTACTACTGGTTTACTAACATGGCCCGCTCGTCAAGCCTGTCTGAGCCTGACCACTGTCGCCTTCCGCCTAGCTGGCAGCAGCTGAGCTGTAGAAACAATCACACATGACACGATCGATGAATCGGTAGAGATGGATCGTTGCATCTAGAGGCGGATCGTTGGATGTAGAGGTGGTTCTTTGGATCTAGAGATGGATCGTTGGATCTAGAGTGGATTGTCGTCGTTGTCGTTTTCGTTGCTTCGCTGTCCTGTCGGCTGTGTCGCTGATGGATGACGTCGGATGGCTAATGGCGTCAATTTCCAGCCGCCAATGAATGACGGAGACAGCCTTTGGCGTTCGGCAGCACCAAACACCTACCTCCACAATCTGCCAGTGCCACCACACCGTACCGTAGCGTCACCGAGGCGACCACCACCACAGACAATCGACACAGTGATGACAACAAACGATACTGATGCTACTGCGAACTTTTCTCATGAATTGTAGTAGTAGTATAGTAATTGTAACTAACATATTGTATAGTTGTAGTAGTAATAACCTGCAGTACAATCTCTCTCTCTACTCACCTTACTCTATAACCGTCATCGACCTAGCACGTCCAATCACCTATTGGCACTAGTGCAACTGCAACTACTGATCTAGAATCACCACTGCCTGCTTGCCAGCCTCTTGTCTGCCTCTGTATCTGATCAGCCAGCCAGCCAGCCAGTTCGGTGTGTGTTGTTTTTTTTTTTGTCACCACCGATTGTTTTCGTTCTTCACTGCCAACTCTATAGCGACGGTCGACACTAAATGACGACCCACCGACCGACAGACAACCGACGACTGACTGACTCTGAAGGACCGACCGGCTGCTCAGACAGAATCTTGTTGTTCTCCAGTAGTAAGCGATCGGTTCAGATATTAGCGCGAGCCAGCAACACACACACAATCGCTCGCTCTCTGTCGTCTGCTAGCGCGCGTGCCTGCGTGCGGTTGGTTGGTTGTTGTTTGTTGGTCCTTCTGTCGTAGTCATCGCGTCGTCGTAAGCACAGCAAGATCAAGATCAACATTACGACGACGATCATCATCATCATCATCACCGTCGTCGTCGCCGTCATTAACCTCATCCTCGGCAGAGCAGCAGCAGCATCAACATTACCAGTATCATCATAGTATGGTCAGCAAAGATCATCGTCGTCATTCTCTTTATTGCTGCTATCGGCCGTACGGTTCCCGGCGGCAACGTGGTATCGTGGTCGTGGTACTACGTACTTGCTGTTGTAGTTGTTGTTGTGTGGCCTTTGCCTGCTGCTGGTACATGGTAAGATTATAGATATATATATATATACAAATATACATATATATATAGTATATATACAAATATACCTATATATATATATCCTTATATATATACCCAATCTATATCTATATTAGCTAACTATATATATCTATCTCTATATATATATAATATCTATAGCTAATATATATATCTAATTATATATAATATATACAACTTATCGCAGACCCGTATCAGTGAGTCCCGAGAAGTGGGCCGGAGAAGGTATGGGGCGGAGTCATTGTTGTCTCTTTCAAAGCGGCATGCGGGGTGTTTATATTATGCATTAGTGTGTGCCTCGCACAACACACAACCACTGAATACCCGTATGGCCACACTCATCCAACAAAAACAAAGCCTTTGTAACCTTTTGTGTTGCTTCTTAACAAGCAGCATTGTTAACCTCGTCAATAGAATGCCATATTACTTTCTGTAGGCCGTTATGTACTCGGCTATAATTAATGCATAGTAGTTGGTTAGCCTTGCATGTATGACGGGGCTACCTTTAGCTTTTAGTACGAGTCTACAGGACCCTAAGTACATATAATTATATACAAATACAAATAAGCAACTGTCATATGCTGCTAAACAGGTAACGATATATATATATATATATATATATATATATATATATATATATATATATATATATATATATATATTTGTTTGTTTGTTTGTTTAGCAGCACATGACGAGTAACTAACTGCACGCTGCAAACAAATAAACAACACTGTTGTAATAGGCTGTCTGCTACGGGAGTTGTCCGTAACGAGGCAGTTTTGAAAACGAGAGCGCCCTCGCTGAACACTGTGTTCGCACCTGCTGATTATTCCGACATCTACACGAGACGTACGTCTTTATTATTTGTTTTTCTCTCTCGTCACAACTCAACATAAACCGTGCGAAGCAACAGCTCGAGCTTGAATCAGTTACACGAACATAGGTAACTAACACACAGACACACAGAATCGAGTGGAAGAAGACGGTACACACGCAAATATTGAGAGAGCTCTGCCAGCAACTGGCACCGAACATAGACATGCATGAAGAGAGTTCGTAGCATTTAGCAACAGTAAGACACGTTTTCGCCATGCCACAGTGAAAGACAGCAATCGTGTGTTCTTGTGTGTGTTTACTGGTCTTTGGCACCGCTCCGTAGCAAAGTCTATGTCACGTGCGGCGTATTTCGGGGTCGTGCGTCGGTTTCTCAGCTGAACTGGTTAAAGGTTAAGGTGAGCTGCCGGCATTCGATATATACCTACTTGGAAAGTACGTGCATCTGTCAAGCGTTAGCTATCTGTCAAGCAGTACGACGCAACATACGCCACACAGTGCACGCATGGGGCGAATTAAATGGGAACCCGCGAAAATTATACGTGTTCTATTTAAATAACCGATATGTATATTATATATATATATACAGGGTGTTTGGAAACGTTTTATAATCGATAGTAAGAATTGTATATATTGTAATACAATACTAAGAATTAGTTACACTAGTAAAAAATCACCGTTGTAGCGTATTAAGAGACGCACGATTGTAAAAGCATTCATTTACATAGACAACATCTCCCTTAGATATTGGCGTACTTAGTGTTTTGTTCTTTATATACATTTGCGTTGTTACACGACAATAATTTTATTTAATTTAGGCCTCATTTGATTTTTTCGACCTGATCTGTGCAAAAAGCGCTCTAGGCTAATTTTGGCTTTGCCATCTTTTATATGGAATGGTTAAACAAATCTATGCAAGCTCTAGCAGATGCGACTGTTAAACACCGCAGGATGTTGTGACTATTCGAAATAACCTCTTGCTTTATCGACGTCGTCCATGTTTTTAATATCTCGAGGTAAATATATATATAAATTATAGTGTGGGTCATAATTTGATCAACCTGGACCTATGCAGAGGTGCATATTGCATGGGGTTGCTCTGCATAGGTGCTGCAAGTATATATATCGTTATAAAATAACATTTAATTTGGCATATATTTGATATATATATATATATATTGTGATGATTTATTAATCAATTACAATACGTTTGCACACTCGGCAGTGCTCGCCTTTATATATTTATATATATATATATATATATATATCGTTACAAAACTAAAAAAAATAAGTATAACTATTTCTTTTAGATATGCTTGTGGGCATGTAGATTTGTATCTAGAGGCGTAAATATGTTTTATTTTGTGTCGATGCAGATTGCTTGTTGCAGGAAGAAGGGAAGCCATGACGCATCGTGGAGCTCGTGGTGGGGGATTCCGGGGTAGAGGTCGGGAAATCGTTATCGAGGCCATCATGGAGGTGAAACAGTACCATTCTTCGAGGATCGGTGAGAATAAACTATATATAGTGTAAAATAGAAGATACTTATATTGTAAATAAAAGGGAGGGTGAGAGATGTCAGACTAGCTCAGCAACTATTATAGGCATACTTTCTAGGTAACATGCAGCACTAGTAGACAATTTCAATGAATCAATTTAAAATCATACTGCTGAGAATCAGCGACCATACTGCCACTAGGACTATTAGGCAAACCCTAGATATCTCAACAGTTCGTTTATGCTGCTGCTGTTCTAGCGCCCCTGATGTAGAATGATGACAAGCGTATTCAGGTATACATGCCAAGCAAATAATAGATCCATCCATACAGACCGTTCCCCCTTCCTTTAATATATAATATTGTAACGTTGTTGTGTTACGCTAAGTCAGCTTGGGGATGTAGACTCATCCGGACGGGTACTTGCAGCCCGAGGGACTCGGGAAGAATGAATGACGACACGTGGCATTGGGTCTAATGCAAAGCACGGCCGAGCAACGGATGGTTCTTAAGCCATGCTGCTCGGTCTATTTATTGGTTCACGAGGCACCGCGGCGTGCTGACACCCTAAAGGGTGTCAGAACCCGCTCTCAAATCGGGTCGAAATGTACAGCAGTTTCGTATAGGAATACAGGTTAAGTGACTGTTTGACTTGATGTCGGCCGATGATCGTTTGGACGGCGGAGGACGTTGGGGTTTCGGCGCGAAAGGCTGTGGCTGTTCTCCGCTGGCTGGTTGAGACATGTCTTGTTCGGTTGAGACATGCATCATTCGGTGAACGTTGTGTACGGTGAGATTCTGGCGCGGGCGTTGTAGCCGTTGGACGTGGTCGGTTAGAACTTATTTGAATTGCGCTATGATGCGTACACAATAACTTCGTTACACTGCCCCCCGCTCTGAATTGGCTCGTCCCGAGCCAACAGTGGAGGTCTGGCGTGTGTTAGTTGACAGGTCGGTTTGTTGAGGTTGAAGATTGGTCTGTGAAGGTCGGCAATTCATACATGTTGTTGATCGCCGGAAGGTCACTGTCGTCCGATGTGTCGCTTGGACAGGTTGGGTTGAATGCAGCCTTGCTGTCACTTGAGACATCTCTCGCCTGGGCGGAGTAGTGGTGTGGAGCAGAGTCGGCACGGGCGTGCACTCCCGCGCGGTGGAACTCTCGCTTTCAGTCTTTACACTCCTCCAGGCGATGTTCCAAGTTCACAAGCAAATGGCGCTGGGCAGACGGCAAATGGTTCGACTGTGTTTATCTCTGCGCAACTTACCCGGGCGACCTGTACGCTTTTAAACCGGGCAAGAATGAACGCTGGTCATGGTCGTACTTCGGTCTTGTTCTGCGCAACTTACCGGGCGGCTTGTACGCTTGCAAACCGGGTAAGGACGAACGATGGCACTACGTCTTGAACTCTGTCGTTCGTGGTCGGGGTTGATCGCTTATCGGATCTCGTCGCGTATGGACGGTGTCGTGGTCGGGGGGCGTAATCGGCGTCGGGGAGCGTCGTCGGCGTCGGGGAGCGTAATCGTGGATGTGGTTGTAGTCGGCACCTGCGGTCATGGTTGTTGTCGAGGTCGTGGTCGGCATTGTTGTCGTGGTCGTGGCTGTCGTTGGCGCTGTCGGCATGGTTGTTTAAGTCGTGGTCGTGTTGGCGGAGGGGGGGTGGACTGGCGTTCGCTGTTTGGTCGATGTTGGTGGCCCTGATCGTTGTTAGGGGTCGTTCGTGGTTCAGCCGTGCTCGGTCGTCGTTTTGATGCGGTCCGTGCGCCGTGTCGTCATGCCCTGGCTGGGCAGATAGAACTGTCGCTCGTCCGGAAACCTTTGGTTGTCCATGATGGCTGAAGTGGCGGTCGGTAGAGGCAGCAGGACGGGGGTTTGGAACGATTGGCGTGGCTGGACGGGAGTCTGGAACGGTTGACGTGACTGGACGTGAATCTGGAACGGTTGACGTGACTGGACGTGAATCTGGAACGGTTGACATGGCTGGACGTGAGCCTGGAACGGTTGACATGGCTGGACGTGGCTCTAGGTCTGTGGACTGGTGTTGATTCTCTTCGTCGCGTTCCGTGTGCTGTTTCGTCGTCGTCCATTGTCGCTTCGGTTGGTTCGTCGTCCGTTGGTAAAGATCGAAGCATCTCAACCAAATGTAGCGTTGCTCACTGGCATCGTCCGTTGTCGCCTCGGCTGGTTCGCCGTCCGGTGGTAGAGAGAGATCGAGGCATCTCCACCAAATGTAACGTTGTTGTGTTACGCTAAGTCAGCTTGGGGATGTAGACTCATCCGGACGGGTACTGCAGCCCGAGGGACTCGGGAAGAATGAATGACGACACGTGGCATTGGGTCTAATGCAAAGCACGGCCGAGCAACGGATGGTTCTTAAGCCATGCTGCTCGGTCTATTTATTGGTTCACGAGGCACCGCGGCGTGCTGACACCCTAAAGGGTGTCAGAACCCGCTCTCAAATCGGTCGAAATGTACAGCAGTTTCGTATAGGAATACAGGTTAAGTGACTGTTTGACTTGATGTCGGCCGATGATCGTTTGGACGGCGGAGGACGTTGGGGTTTCGGCGCGAAAGGCTGTGGCTGTTCTCCGCTGGCTGGTTGAGACATGTCTTGTTCGGTTGAGACATGCATCATTCGGTGAACGTTGTGTACGGTGAGATTCTGGCGCGGGCGTTGTAGCCGTTGGACGTGGTCGGTTAGAACTTATTTGAATTGCGCTATGATGCGTACACAATAACTTCGTTACAATATGTGCTAAGTGTCTGTTTTGCCATATCTATATCGTTTTTAGACGAGGTTCAAAGAGGTCATTTGAAGATAATGAAGCCTATGCAGATCGGCCTGATTCCAACAGGCCAGTTTCGGGAAGATCGGGAGGAGATTCACCCCGATCTGTTGAACGTAAAGAAATATCTCTCAGAGATGAAGGCTCACTGGAGGACACATAAAATGGACAAAGAGGAAGAAGGTTTGTGGGACGGAATTCATTCTAAACATGCACGTATATAACGTACCACGTATATTGTATTTGCACTGGATTATATAATACGATGAAAAAATACTCGATGAAAAAAAAGATGTAATTTTATGTCGAACGGCCGACGAACTGGACGCGTTCGTGCAAGGGAAAATACAGTGTTAGGTTTTGGTTAATATTCACTAGTCGCCTAACGCTAGCTTGACATAGACTGACACTTGATAAAGTTATGACTTTCGATGGATGCCACTGCAGACATCATGATTTCCAATGTGCTCAGGCAGACAGTGGGCAAGGAGGCACTCCTTGCACGAAGCGATTCGTACCATCTCAACTGTAATGTGGCTGAGTTCGTATGCCGAAGTCGTGAACTGGCCGTTCTCGCTCGCTTCATGCGGGCCTTTAATGTTGAAAAGGTCTTGCCGCAGCATAAAACGGTGAAGATCTTTGAAGCTCTCGTCGATGCGTCCCTCGATTACTTTCGCGCTCCTGACCAAGTGAGTACCGTATTCACCTAAACGTAGTTAAGCAAATTGAACTCACGTTTTCGACGTACTGGACAACTTGACATTATGCACAGGGTACGCGTATACATTTATACAACTCAACATAGTGAATTAACGGTTTATACGCAAGTTTAGAAAAACAGTTGATTTCTAAGTTATTTGCTAAAGTTTTAAGGTTTGCCCGGCGCTATCCCAGCGTTACTTCGCTGGCGTCGGACTACAAATGTGAAAACTTCTCTCTTAAGATAGCGTTGGATAGAGGCTATATGTAGAATAGAGTTGCATATATATTATTGTCTGGATAGATCGCCATGCATTTTAAGTTTGAATACGCTTTGAACCGATGTGCCGTTGTGTATTTTCTGTCTAGCTTTGTCAAAACAGTACTAGGTTACCTCAGACGACTTGGTGGACATAGACAGTCGTGTAGAAATGATAGCAAATATGATGCGGTCGTGTGAACGCTAACAAGGCAATCTAATTGCTGTGCGACTTTAGTTTGTGACGCCGGCGGACGCCAGCGACGAGGAAACAGCTGATGCATCCCAGCCTACCGATTTTCGTGAAATTTTTGCCCGATGGTTGCACTCCTTGGGTCTCTTCGTTGTCGATAACATCGAGAGTCTCATCCAAGAAGAGGCACTTTTCACGCAAAGGGTGTTGTGCGCTATTCTGCGGGAAAAAATTTGTCAAAGATCTACAGAAAGGCGTCGACTCAGGTTAGTAAGCATAGTGACAACGTACAGTTGTAATATTTAATAACATTAACTATTTATCGTAACTTTCTTAAAAATCTGCAAATCGTAGTAAAGATCGCATCGAAAAGCCATGTGTTTGCGCCGAGAGGGAACCCTCGACATCTATGCAACGGTCGCTGGCTATGTCTGCCTTTCGATCGCGTCGATAATATATATATATATATATATATATATATATATATATATATATATATATATATATATATATATATATATATATATATATATATATATATATACGAGAAAGGATAGAATATTTCTGATAAATATTTATAAAAAATAATATTCGTTTAAAATTTGGTTCCTTTTAAAGCTGGTCCTGCACGCTGCGATGCATTTGTGTCATCTTCTCTCCCACTTTTCGAAACATTTTTTAACGCGTTTTCGGAAATTGAGTTTAGTTGTTTTTGCAAAGTTTTATTTTTCTCTATAATCTCGGAACGTTGCTTCTTTATTTTATATTATCCGTTGGGACAGGAAAAGACGCACGGGGCCAGTAGAGAGGTTGCGCAATTATTGAAATCGAAGTTTTCATTAAATAATTCGAAATCAGTAACAATGTGTGCGCCGGTACATTGTCGTGATGGCGGATCCCAGAGTTGTTGCCTAGAGTTTGGGACGTTGTCGCGTCATCTTCTTACAATGTTGCGGTAGTATTCCCTACTCACCGTACAACCATGTGGCAAAAATGCCTAGATGACGATTCCCGAAAACAGTCAGGGGATTTTGGTGTTGGATCTGCTCTGTCTAAATTGCTTCGATCAACTCTCTCCTTTGAAGCATCACTGGGATGATTGGGCTTTGATTTCGATGTTATAACCATTTACCCATGACTCGTCTCTTGCAATCACTCTTTGAAGCAATCCAGGGTCTTCTGGTACCGCCTGAAGGTTCAATTCGAACATTTCCCGCCGGCCGTTAATTTGCTGGAAATTCCACCTTTTTGGAACGGATTTTGGTGCCAGTGTTCTGACGCATAAAATATTGGTCAAAGCTGTTACAAGTGATCCATGACATATCTCCAGTTCCTCAGCTTTCACCCTAATGTAATTAAGCGATTGTTGATACGAGAGCACGAACTTTTTGAACGTTTTCTTCTTTAATGGATTTTGAAGACATTGCCGAATAGGGGTCGCCTTCGATCCCTTCCTGCTTAATCGCCGTAGGCTGTTCGTAACATTTCCGCCACTTTAGAGCATATGATTTGGTTTTTAGAACAGAACTAGATGCAGATTCGTTGTTCCCCCCATTTTCGGCTCCTTAAAAATCACCGAATCCGTTTTCTTTACTTCGTTGAACTAAACAATGAACGCCGTCACCGATTGGCCGAAATTTGACCTATGTATAGCTGACGAAGGGCGCTTCTAAGCTAAGTAAACCGGGATATTTTGGTGGTTTTGGCCTGTCGGCAGTTTGATTCATGCATGCAGAAGTAGGCACGCCCTCATAACGTACCTATGTTATGGTTCATGCTCGTTTATTCAGAACTTATCTTTTATAAAGTATCAAAAATCTAAGTATCAAAAATGTACCTTACAAATATACACTTAAAGTTGAGCACAAACATGTGCATTATATCTATAATTATATTCATTGGTGTGTATAGTATAGGTTGGGTTATTAGGATTATTATTACTGTTATTATTAATTGTTAACTGTTCTATCCACGGGGGGGTACTTATCACTGGACATTGTCTGTAATTATCCAGAAACGACTATTGTCTCCGATGAGCTGTGTTCGCTTCGGAATCGCTACTTCACGTATCTGACAAAGGAAGCCGATCTTGGGAGCTTGATCTGTGATCCGCAGGCTCGATACGTTATTTCGCTTTCGGTCAGTCTTGCGTCATCTCTGCAACTGAAGAAGGTCATCAAGCGATTTGTCAAGCACATATTCGGGTTAGTTATGCATGCCGTTGTACTCTCTGTACAGGTACTATATTAGGTATTAAATTTGGCCCTGTGTAAGGCATCGTGTTGAGCTCTTTTTGCAGTCAATTTATTTTTGGACGCGCAGATATTAAAACCATTGTAATTTTCCCACAAAGTTCTGGAGCGAAAGACTGCGTTATTTATGATAACGTAGTGAGCATGTTTTATTTACGTAGTATCACAGTGCAACGTCTAGGGTAACGCTACCCGTTTTCTGTATGCAAGAACTTTTGTCCAGATATGATCCTATGAAGACCGTATTAATCCTAAACTCATCGATGACTATTTGATAAACAAATTGCCCCACCTTTCTCTCTGTATGCTATGACTAAAGCTGGACTCGGCGAAGAGAGAAGCGACGCTCTGAGATATTCGAAAATTAATTCCGATCGCTTATATTTATCATTATCTTCTTGCAACACGTTTAACACTCCTTTTGCTAAACGTTCTGAACTGTTTGTCTGACAGCCACTCTGTTTGTCTGACAGCTAGAACTTCTAGTTCCACGGCAATTTCAGGCCTATTGAAACGCCATCGTCGCCTTCATTTGTTATACAGCATTATTGTACGGGAGATATAAGCTATATCATTAGTCTGCGCAGCCTACATCCTTCGTTCGTAGCACAACCGATATTACAGTTTTGGGCTTTCTTAAGGTTTGCATCCAACGAGGTGCACATGATATCTTGTAGTATTGCAACTTCAATCAAGTTCAATCAAGAAGACTCGTTGTTACTTGTATCAGAACTATTGCTCTCGAAGTGTGCCGGCTAACTTAATTTAATCTCAAATCAATTGCGCTTGCCCCACCTATTTACTTCCTACGCCGTCGAGCCACATGCATCGCACCTGCGCAGGTGATAATCGCTCGCCCCGGTAACGATAGGGACTCAATTTAGGATGCAGGTGCTTGGGGACTTTTTCCTAACAGATTACCTCTTTTCGAGCATTTCGAAGGGCCACGACCGACAGCGCTGTTCACGTATACTATTTAAGCATCGTTTGCTGCTAATTAAAAAAAAGCTATTGCTTCTGGACCTTCACTGTTTGTATATGTCGTATAATATTGCTACAATGATAAATTCACATACTATGTGGCGAAAACAAGAAGAAGAAGTTCAAACTACAAGAGACTTAATTGATATATTATATTACGTTACTTGTTGTAGGGAGGACGCTGAAAAGATCCTGACGGATCCAAATTCATTCATAGTAGTGGACGCTGTTGTCAGGCATGCGGCTGAATTCGGCTTATCAACGAAGTGTGCCGACAAGGTGCTGGAACTCGTTGATCAGATTTCAGCGACTAACCCGGGCATTGTCACCGGAATGCTTGCGGGGCTAAAGGACAAAGACCAGGTAACCCAACTCTACAATGTTTATATATATATATAAATATATATATATATATATATATATATGCATATATATATATATATATATATATATATATATATATAATATAATATAATATAATATAATTTCGTGAATTTATTTATGAATTTAATATATACATGTGAATGTTCAAATCCACGGCACCAATGGCTCACTCCTCATCTATCACTCGTGTCCGAGTGGGAGTCTTGCCCGACCCCTGACGCGAAGACGCGGGTCCATCCAGTCTTTCATAGTTCAGAGCACCGAATCGAGTTACCTCTCTGAATCTCTAGGGAAAGCCGTTGGCAGAAGAAAGTGCCCGCTCTCTTGTCCATCGTAGCCTGCTGTAAAGCGTCGCCAACCTGGCAAATTAGCGTGGTTGTGAGGGGCCCAGGGCCACCCAGCGTCTCGAATGCGAAGAGTGACAAGTGGTACGCCCGGCCTAAGTTCGCATACTTTCTTGTCTTTGATGTCTCGGCGCGGGAAGCGGCAGTTCCTGGGCGAGAAGCGCCGGGACCGACAAGGGAGGGGGTCAGAGAGTCGGTCACCGTCGCATCCCACACCAGGGAACGACCCTTGTAGAAAGGTATCAAAGTCAAGCCGTCGGGCCGCTTGCCATCGTCTCTAGAAAGACCATATATATATATATATATATATATATATATATGCGTGGACGGATCGGCAAATTCTAGTGCTTCTAATTTTGTGTCTAGACCGAAACCACCGGTGCTTAGAAGTTTTTCAAGGAGTCGATTGGAGGAGCAACAAGTCTGCAACAAGTTCTGTGTTAAATCATATCTTTTAAAATAGTGCTAATGTACCAAACTGCCTATGGTGATCGAGCAGTGTCCCAAAACACTGTGTATGCGTTGTACCACTAATTTCGCGACTGACGTGCAGGGACCGAAGATGACCCGTTTGGGAAAGCCTTCGACATCAATAACAGAAGAAGAATATATTACTGAAAATATATGCTTATATATAATATGCACGTATATTGTCATAAAGTAAACGATAAACTGCGTGTGCCACGCTTTTGTTTTGAATTGTACGGCGCAGTTTATATAAGGTATTTTTATGTGCACGATAGTGGACCGTGTTGCATTGAGACAAAAATACCACGAACAAAGTATTTTGTCTAACTCAGAACACAGGTGGACAGATTTCTATGAGTTTGAAATTCAGAAGCCTGTCGTATGATATGAGAAGTGCCTCATTATAGGTGCAAAGTATGATGAAAAGTACATTAAGGCAGTTTTAATGTAAAAATAAAAATGTGTTTGTATTTTATGTTTAAAGCTGTACTTACCTTACAAACACGCTTCGCAGTTATATGTATGTATATATATATATATATATATATATATATATATATATACAGGGTGTGACTGAAAGAATTTTATAGCGATACATAAAATTGTAGAGCTCGTTAAAACGAATATTTTTTCCAATGGAACATGTGCTCTGGGAAGTCTTGTTTCGGAGTTACAGTGAAATTACTACAATTTGTGACACTGGTGTTTTTGCCCGACATAGGAGCACAAAATGTGCTGTTGCGAGACAACCAGTCTTCCTAGACAGGAACTAAGCACACCGTCGTGTTCGTGATAAAATTCTGCTCCATCTGATGAATATGCAAGGCCGGTCAGAAGACGCGACATGGTCGCTTAGAAGAAAATTCGCCAAAAATGAAGTTCTTCATTAGCGTTCACGCCAAATACTTTAGAATCATAACCCTACGACCACCCACGTGTTCAAAGCTAACATATACAGCAAATGCGCATTTCATGACGATCATTTTGGTACCAAACGTATGGCAATGCGAGCTGTGGTTGCGGAGTAATTACGATTTTTCGGCGGGATGTCCAGATTAAGTGCATGTAAAATGACTGTGTGGCGACGTTCACTACCGCCGACGTGTCGCGCGACAGCCGCAGCGCGTCATTTTTCATGCACTTAATCTGGACATCCCGCCGAAAAATCGTAATTACTCCGCAACCACAGCTCGCATTGCCATACGTTTGGTACCAAAATGATCGTCATGAAATGCGCATTTGCTGTATATGTTAGCTTTGAACACGTGGGTGGTCGTAGGGTTATGATTCTAAAGTATTTGGCGTGAACGCTAATAAAGAACTTTATTTTTGGCGAATTCTCTTCTAAGCGACCATGTCGCATCTTCTGACCGGCCATGCATATTCTTCAGATTGAGCAGAATTTTATCACGAACACGACGGTGTGCTTAGTTTCTGTCTAGGAAGACTGGTTGTCTCGCAACAGCACATTTTGTGCTCCTATGTCGGGCAAAAACACCAGTGTCACAATTGTAGTAATTTCACTGTAACTCCGAAACAAGACTTCTCAGAGCACATGTACCATTGGAAAAAATATTCGTTTTAACGAGCTCTACAATTTTATGTATCGCTATAAAATTCTTTCAGTCACACCCTGTATATATATATATATATATATATATATACACCGGCGATAGCTTCTGCTGCGTAATGCCCTTAATTGTTACAATTGTTGAAAATGTGTATTTATGAAGAACACGGCAATATATATATATATATATATATAAATGTGGTTTGGTTTACAGTTTGTCGACCTGTACGAACGGCTCTCGGAGAAATGGACGTTAGAGCTCCTAACAAAGAACGGCGCGGTTGCGGGCGCCTGTGCTCGCTTCGACATTAAGCAAAACGATTACCTTGAGCGGCTGTGTACTGCGATGAAGGAACGAGAGCACGGCGAAGAAGAAAATTTTATCTTTCTCGTCCGAAATCTCGGTCTGGGACCTACCTTCAAGCTAATTTGCGGCTTCAAAGCACACCAAAAGGTCAGTGCCTTGTATATATATAGCCGGAGGTCAGGGGCGGAGGCAATTGCATGCGACTCTGCAGATGCTGTAAAAACAAATATATATATATATATATATATATATACTAGACAGGATATTTTGTGTATACTTACCGTATTGAGTTTATTTTGGAGACTTCGCTTCTATGGCTATGCAACTCTAAAATGGGCTGGTTGTTGTAAATTGGACAGATCGTGAAGGCGCTGGATGAATTATCACCGCAGGAGACCTTCAACCTCGCCTGCAGTTCGCACGTTCATCTACTTGAGGCAGTTGTGTCGAGCGAAACGATCGGCGAGAAAATCAAACTTAAGATGCTCTCTAAGCTGCTTGACAAAGCCGAGCAGCTCGCTGTCGATAAGTTCGGCAGTCGACTTCTTGATGCCGTATGTACTTACATCTTTACTTTACGTATATTGTTTTACGCACGGTTGTGTTACCCCCAGTATATATACCTTTGACTATATATAATTCGGCACTACTAGCATAAGATAAGTTCGGCAGTCGACTTCTTGATGCCGTATGTACTTACTTCTTTACTTTAAGTATATTGTTTGACGCACGGTTGTGTTACCCCTAGTATATATACCTTTGACTATATATAATTCGGCACTACTAGCATATATATCGAGCTTGGTGGCGTGGTGCATTTGCGTGTGCCTTGCGACCGGAGGAAACACGTGGGCGCACGGTTCGATCCCCCACCGTTACACATTTGTATTTTTGGGGTCTGTCTTATGAAGTAAATGCAAGAGCGGTTCCGTGGTCGTTAAATGCTCGCTAAGACTCTGCTCGAAAAGTTTACCAGCACATATATATATATATATATATATATATATATAATTTCTATAGTTGAATTACACTGCTTTACGTCGTGCTAAATTCATCATATGTACCTTATTTGCACTTAATATTTTTCAGGTGATTGTCAACTGTCAAGTGAAGACGATTAAACTTCTCGCTGCCGAACTAATTAAGCACAAAAAGATTCTCTTGGGTAAGTTGCTGAAGGTCTATACAATCCATACGGTTCGATAGGGTAAAATTGTAAAACCCTATTTTAACTATAAATAAATGCATTTGGCCTAAAATGCATTTATTTTATATGATGTATGTTTCAGGCTTATTCACCATTAATTGGTAGTTTAGTACAATCGTTCATATATCATTTTGTAGGCTAACAATATCGTTGACACTTGACTGTAGTGACGAGGTTTTGATAAACGGGCAGTTGAGTATGTGGTAACGTCTGATATTGCGCGCTCCACAGTATTCACATACGCACTACTCAATTTCATAACAATTTCCTTCCAAGCACAGGAGTTGGTGGTAACCATGCCATGTGTTTGACATATTATATAATTATGGTTAATTATGTCTGTAAATGTAGTACTTGACATAAAATTGTACCCGTCACGTGCGATAGGGTACAATTGTAAAACTCATTTCATAAGTAGAAACAAATATGACGAGGTACGTCTTTACGAAATAGTTTCGCTTAAGAAACACCAATAGCCTTGTCGTGACATTCGACATACTACGTCAATTTTTTGTAGCAGCTCTCATATTCAGTGTTAAGGCAGGAATTACTCAGTTTTAATTTCGACATATCTGTTGCAGGCGATAGAATCGGCAAGTTCATCTTTCTTCACTGGGGCCTCAAGTACTTTGAACACAGCGATAAGGAGGCGTGGGACCAAGTTATCGCGAACAGCAAGGACCGCAAGCGACAAAAACTTCAGTCGGTGCTTGCCATGGTCTAGCCACATTCTTAGAATATATAACATAACAAACATAACATAAAGTCACGTTCAGTGTTATATCAAGCGGTGTGTACTACAATGTATTATAGTCATATATGCATTATGTACAGTGTACGTACTCCTGCAAGGAGAAGGTGACTGAGGGCCAAACAAATGGGTACAATTTAGATTTGCGTGCGCCCATATGGCTATCCTTCAAGCAAACAGACAGTTTATGAGACTCAAATCGGGCTATAGCCTTTGGAGTGATGAATTACTGGTTCCTTATTTGGAGCTTACATTAAAAAATTGTCTACCAATTCACATTTATAAGTTGACGTAGAGCAGATATGTTACATTGCTCGAAGAGTGGAGTCTATACAAGAAATAACGATAACAGTTATGCTCTAAGGGCACCTGAATGGTGGCGCCTCCGAAACGTGTCTTAAAGGCTTCCCACTCATTGTTTATATTTAGCCAGATGGGGCAATATGTGAGCTTGGGATGTCGAATAAGTAAGAACGAATCAACGAAAAATGGTATTAACACGCAACAAAATGAGCAAAAAGCATATATATATGAGATTGTACACATATATACACATATTTGGTACGTTGTGTTATATAATTAAGTGCTAAAATTAGGTATATGACGGGAATTTACTTGTGAGTCATTTAGGTCTCAACATGTACATATATGGTTTGTGCTACCTATTACTGCGTAACAATAAAACACGAAAGCCCTTTTCGAGTGAGCTCAGTTATGTGCTATGTATTTAATGTTGCACCGTGCCGTACTTCTTGGCGTGCTATTAAAGTCTGTCATATTATGGTCTTCCCGGGTCAGCGTACAATTATTGGAAACTTTGTGCATATGTTTATGAGCAAATTGGTTGAACGCTTTAAATATGCTGGTTTTGCAGTATACAAACTTATATTTAAGAAGCAACTGACGATTGATGGTTTTGTTCACCGTTCAATATAACCTCTCTCTTAAGCATACGGACTCGTCTGCACGATCGCACAGAATACTCAGTATGACTTGGTGAAAGTCTTCGATACTTTAATCGACGAGGTGCGCGTTCGCGGACGTTAGAATCGTCCAACATCCACGAACGCGTATCGTGAAATCGAATTCAAAACACAACCTTGCTTTGTCGATTTTAATCCTAGAATAGTCTGCAGGTGCTCGGTTGGCGAAAAAGGGGTTCAATTATCTTCACATTCACACAGTTACTTAACTTTTTTTTCCAAGAACAGCTTTACAGTAATCGCGTTGTGAGTGACGACATTGCTAAATCGATGACGAGTACATTTGGCATAACTTTGTCCCATTGCACGCAGCACAAACACTACCCACCGCGTGTAAGTTAAACACGGCCTTTTCCAAAAAGTCTCTAAGCATGTTTATAATAACACCTGTTTCCGTCGTAGAGCGGCAGATGGCACGCCTGATGCTCGTTCAAATTCTTAAAAGTCAACTTTTATTGAGTCTCATGAGAAATGCGCAATCCCTAGTATATCTATCACAAGTGATTTTATTTATAAATGACAATAATCAAAACGTTCGAGCAATCGCAGCGCGTCCGGTAATATGTTTTCTAGTAGGTTTGCGTTATGCTTAGCTGGGCTGAATACCTTGCTTATGGTTACAGTAACTATAGTTGACCAGCTGATCGAAAACTATAGATCAGGGGTACAGCTTTTGAGCGTTTGCATTCTTAGTAGAGGCACTGTAAATGTAAACGTTGTAACTATTTTAGCCTACTTTCACATATTTCTCACTGGTATACTCTATTTTTTAATTATCTTATATAAAAGTTCACCACTCATTATTTAGCTGCTACATCAAGCTATTACGATTTGAAAGATTTTTCTAAAAATATACATTTTGAGCTAGCCTCTTTCTACTTTGTTAGGTCGCCTTAGTGCGTTGCTTCACATGAAGATGCGTTCTAACGGCTTGAGTTATAGTCCAAGCTACTGTGTAACTATGGCCATAGTGGTTTGCTATTTAAGTTTAAAAAATATATGTTAATGGATGCATACGTGCAATTAAATACACACTTGTATATGAAATAACACAAATTAGTAAACATTTAGCTTTCTTTCTAGGTAAACGGATACAGGCTTTTCATTTTTAGGGGAGAGAATTTGTCGTTCCCAACCCTGTTTTCATCTTGAGCTTGACCTTCCTATTCTGCAACGGTAAGCTTACGCAGCGTTTAGCTAGCGTTATAATATTGTCAGCACTCACCATTCATTCGTATAGGAGAGCTCTCTTGTCTTCCGAAATCATGTACTGGCAAGTGAGGTGTACTTTCTTCTTGTCAGTTTTTTTTTGCCCTACTCACCCAAGAGTAATAATCTGGCGCTAAGGCAACCCAACGATCCTGCAGGATGACCCGTTATGCAGCGCGGCGCCGATGGAGGAGCAAAATGTTTTGACCGTTTTTTCTGGTATCTTCTAGTTTGTGCCTTTTGAGACACAAAGTTTGGTGTTTATTTATTTTGTGTTGTCACCTAGTAGGCAAAGCGAGTCGCAACAACATTGATACTAGCAGCGAACGACTATTTTGACAATTGTAGACGACAATGTTCATTGCAACTAACGGCAGCGTAGGTACTACTACAGCAACTGCATCATTGAACAGCATGCTCAAAGGCTCAATTTATACCACTAATTCGACAATACTTAATTAAAATAAAAGCGGACGCGACAGGGCTGTGGTAAGAGAGCGCGGTTAAGGGTTGGCTTATTCCGGGCCGTTAGAAATGGAATGACATCTCATCCGTCTGGTATCGGTCTACTGGCAGAGTCTAGTCCATTATATTTCTTGAACATCAACAACTAGGGCGACCGCTCGCCAATCGCAGTGGCCTCTTTGATTTAGCCGGACGTATGTTTTCAAGTGCGTTTGCTTTTATTTCTGGCATTACGGTATTGTTGTAGCTGCAGCTACTGCCGCTGCTTTTGTCGTTGTTCTTTCTGTGATTGTGGATGCTGTTGCTGTTGTTGTTTAATGCTGTCATTTTCTTTATCATCATTGGCAATCGACATATGAAGCAAGGCAGCACCGCCGCTCGCGTGTTAGTGGGTGTTTGGGTTGCTCTAGGAAGCTCACGGTCAGCGGACATGGTGAGACGTGGTGTTGCATGACGGCGACGTTAAGCGCCATGCTAAGTCGAAAGCTTGCACACCATAGCGGTGCGCCAGCAAAATGCGATAATGGTTAGAATGAGCGAGGTCTCGTTGGAGTAAAACGGTGAGATCCTGATTGTTGTTGTGGTTGTTGCTGCGGTTGACCCATTGCATCATCTTAGTGTTCTTGAGTTGTTCAACAGCTTCTTCTTCCAACAGAAAGGAAGCGGATCGGTGCTCTTACGCAGTTGTTTCTTGATCGTTCGGCAATATTGTCCATCATCATGACATGCTATGACGCTAGCTGGTTGTTGAACAAGAAATAAAATATATTCTTTTGGATCGTAACTGTGGGCGAATGTAGTAAGGATGGTGGTCTTGGTGCTCGCTTAGAGGCGCATTTCAATCAAAATGATTACTGCTTCGCCAATTCCTCGTTCTTTCCTTAGTCCCGCTGGTGGTATTTTTCTTGTGTCTCTCTGATGATAGTAGTAGATAAATTCGATCCAATTTGTGTAATCGTTTGTGTTGTGTGCTGTCAGTCGTACCTGGTCGCTGTCATAGCCTACCGGGCAACAAAACTACCAACAATTAATAGCATCAACAACAACAACAAACAATAAACAACAACATCAGCAACACCAACAACAGCATCAGCAACACCAACAACAGCATCAGCAACGCCAACAACTAATCACAACACCAACCACAATAACAGTACCGTAAATCGCCGACGGCCGGACGTTTCGTATGCTGTACCGTATAGTACAAATCAAAACAGCCTTTACGCATGGGACAAAAAGTTACTGTAGTTAGTCCTTGTGAGTTTTACGCAGCTACGACAATCAAATATTTATCATAAGATAAATATATAGATGGTTTATCTCGTTTATTACACAGACCGTCCACGATTAATGGTCACGCCGATTATTGTCTTGCTCTCTCTCTCTCTCTCGCCCACAGTCGGACTTTTATCGCTCACCTATATGCCGTTTTATTTCGCCAAACGAACTATGCCGAACGAGACAGAAATTTCTGATCTGTCATTATATTGCAGCAGCGACGTTGATGCGTTTTCCAAAGATTGGCTTCAGAAGGCGGTTCCTGCGACGATGTCAGAAGTCCGTCTAGCTCGCACGGCACTCATTTGAAAACGTAACGTGTTGGCTTATATCTTCAACAGAAACTGCAAAGTACCTTAAAAAAATATATATATGTATTATTTATTTATGTGTATCGAGGTATACATTTGTGATGTATATATGAATGACACATGTTTATATATATATATATATATATATATATATATCTAAACATGTGTCTTTTTGAGAGGCATTTGATTTTTTTTGCATTGAGATTTTCTTCTGATATACAAATAGCAACATTGATGTACTGTGAGTGCAGAGGGAACGACGTCGAGAAAAACAAATTGTTTTTTAGTTTATCACTTATGGCCTGGCCGACCATCTGGCACTGGCTAGTGTGGGACTCGGCAGACCCACTGAAACCGATAGCTTCCCTGCCCTTCAGACTCGAAACTGCATGGTAGTAAGTACTTCGACCGACCAACCTGCGTATATATATATGTATGTATTTTGTCTTTTTTTCATATTCATGAGTGCAATATGGTAACACCTATAGTGTCGTGCACGTGCTATGGCAACGGCAAAAGTTAAATGTAACGTTTGTTCGTAACATATTAAATATATATGTTACGTGCTCACGTGGGTGTTAATATAATACCAACAACAATACTGAATTTTATATATAATAGTGGTTTACAAAACTAAGAGATATGAGTTGAAGTTTTTAATGTTCGGATCGCTCTAATGGAGAGCCAACGTCCGTAACCGCTGTCCTTGGCCTAAACACGTGGCGTGATTTTCAAAACGCTAACTAACATGTATGGTCACTAGCAGAGTCGCTGAACTTATCCATTTTCTGATGTTTCGATTGATTTTATCTCCTTTGGTCTCATCAGCCTTCACCGATCGCGAGGTCAACACACCAGATTGCAAGAACGCAATTCAAGCATCTTCTGGTGACCTATTTAGATTCTGGTAGTTGGTCATATATATACATATGTGGGTACACCTTACACACATTTTACTACTACTATTTTACTACTAGCTGCGGTACATGCCGTGCAATATAATAAATATACAATATAATAAATGCCTCCTTTACTGCAAAAATGGGATGTGCTAATAGTTCTTATTAGTCCCCACGAGGTGCTAATTACCTCATAGCTCATCGTCGCAAATACTGCGCGAATTATACTCTTTGCACTTGAAATAGGGTTAGATACGGTGCTTAGGACACCGGGTCAGCCAGGCCACGATTGACCTTTGTCTCTAAATTTTGTCGCAATTATTATTTTTGTAGACGTATATAGATCTATACATATATGTATACGTTTCTTTCTGCTATTTTCCTCTAATTTCCTGTTTTTTTTTGCAACAGCTTGCACGACAAAATTGTTATATCTTAATTCTCCTAGCTTTCATGTAGTACTCATGTACACGAGTAGGACAATTGCGACGTCTAGTGGCTAGGGGCGGTGATGCAGTATTAGGTGCATGATCGCGAGCCGACACCGGCGACCTGCCTGGTTAAACCCAGGTGTGGGCCACGCCAGGTGGTGGTAATAGCCATACCTGATGTACCGAATGTATACGCGGCGGCTAGCACACGCGACTCTAGTCCAATCATCGTTTCAAGAGTAGACATTAAGATGTCCTACTTCTTCTAGGGACTCGCTCACCTTCACCAATACGCCGATTCAGCAAAAATGTACGACAGGCATGTGCTTTCGGTAGCCCAAGCCTGACTTGGGCTTGATTGAGTGCTTTCACCGCCGATCTACTATTTTGGCCATAGGTGTCGGATGGCCTGCCGGCGTTCCGAACAAGCATAATGCCTCTTCTTCCTGTAGGCGGTAAATTTCTGACCCCTCAGTTTTTAGGCAAGAGTCGTGACACTCTTCTCTAACTGTGGCTCAGCTTTGGTATGAACTAAGTTGAATGAAGTTGAATGAAATAACAGTCTCACCTAAGATACACGTACCTTATATTTGTTTCCTCTTATACGCCTACGTTATAATTGTTTCCCGAACTCCTCTGAAACGAGTTTTTTTTTAAGACAAGAAGTATTAGAGCACAATAAAAGCAGATGGGTGAGATTTCAGACTGAGTTCCGGTGCAATAGCCCGAGAGAATTTCGGGTCGTTAACGTCATCGCCAGATGTGCTTTTGAATGGCAGGCAAAGACTGTGCCCTGCGCTAGATTCTGTACTTTGCCCTCTCCATCTCTCTCTCTCTCTCTCTCTATATATATATATATTATATATACATATACATATACTAGTATTTGTGGGGACAATCTTATACATGAAGTGTATAAGATTATACTATTATTGCAAAACTACTAACATATTATACTCAACTTGAGTGAAATAAACATAAGCTATAATAGTAATTGCATTTTTTTTCCATCGAGTGAGGGAAACGTATTGCCATAACAGCGTGCTTTATTTCACTATCATACAACAGTGGCTTTTGATAGATCGTCAGACTTCATTTTGAGCTGGTGTTTTTAAACAGGAAAGTTTTAGAGGTTGTAGGCGTTTCCATAGCTTTGTAGACGTTCTTCTGCGAGCAGCAAAGCGGAGGTCCCCTAATCTGTTGCTTACCTGGTAGTCATTTTCATTGTGGGAAAGGATTCATTGTAGCGGGAAATTGAATGGTCCTTATGGTCCGTGGAGCCCTGAATCTCCGATAGCGCAGTGGACCCATTTTCTTGTCGGAAATGCTGTGGTACGTACTATTTGTTTGTTAGAGTAACTGTCTGTCGCTGACAGTAGCTCGTCGCTAAGTCTCTTAGTTCGTAAATCAGCTTTGTAAACAAGATAATGGCGATTTTCATGACTTCCTTTTTTTCTCCGTAAAAGGTAGGCGTCTCAAGCCGTGTCCGTTCCATTCACTATTTTCACGAGAGTATCCCTGAACGATTCGAGATCGATTAACTAGAGATACTGCCAATATTGGTACGTCAGCGGTATTCTGCGAAAGAGCTATGTAATCGATGAGTTCTGACAACAAACACTTCCTAAGTGCTTCATGAGTTTCGCTGCTGTTCGCACACACGCATATAATGCAATCGTTTTGTTTTCGTTTGTCACGAGTACAACATGTATATGGGGTTTGCGTGTCAGAGTTTCTAAAACTCCAAACGATCTAAATGTTTGGTTTTGCAGCCATAAAAGGCTCACACCTACCAATATGTAGTCGTCATATTGGTAGTATACTTTTGCACTCTCAAGTGCAACTTTTTTTTGCACATTTACATTGTACCTTGTTGCATTGAACAGTCGCAATGAAAAATCTAGTGTTTTTCAATACAAAACTGGTGCAGAAAATGTCCTTTTTGTCATACGCAAAATAATATTTGCTTCTTTTCGGTCAATCATTTTGGCGGTCAGTGCAGTGGACTAGTTGAAACCCTGAACGGTAGTTTCTCTCTTGTTCGCGCCGGGGGGGGGGGGGGGGGGGTAGGGTGGCAGACCATGGGCGGTGCGCGCCCCGCGGGGGACCACATGATGACGACAATTTTAAAGCTGGCGCCCTCTCCCTGGAGAGGAAGGGAAACGGCCGTTTGCCTTGGTGTGGGAAAGGGCCATCGTTCGATTGTCACGAAGTTGGTAAACATGAAGGCCGTCTAGCTTGTTCAACTGACCATCTGGCGCGTGCTTTGTCAATGGACGCTTCCCCTAGCCGCCAACGACGACCTTATAACAGCTGCTGCTGTCCCCGATGAACGAACCCGTTCCCGTCTCACAGTACACCGTAGGACTCACTATTACTCACTCGCTGTAAGTAGAGGCAGATAGATACATACAGAGTGATGTGGGAGAATACGAGGAACTATGTAGCCGCCTTTGATTCGGCCAACAAGAGCGCCATATAGACAAAGAGGAAATATTGACGGGAAGATAGGCTAAAATGGGAGAATTGTTACCTGACAGGTGTCTGCATACAAAGCCAGACGTATGTCACTTGAGACTCTATACTTGTATGCAATTTTAGGCTGGAATTAGCTCCAAAATCTTTGCTAGAAATCGGAACATGCCAGTGTCTGAGGGCTGGAACGCTTCTTTCTGGCGCCGTATGTCGAGCAAGTGCGACTGTAGTAGTTTCTGGCCATACCAATGATACTGGATAGTACGAAGAGCATTAGAACTTGAGTGCTCTTTAAGTAACACGCTATCGACGTTCCTGTCACGCATGACGTTACAGGATGTCCATTACAAGACGTCCGTGTGAGACGGCATGTAGTACATGTAGTAATAAATACGACAATAAAAGACATGCTGACACGAAGACTCGCTGACGTAGGAGGTCTCTTTGTCGTTGTTGTCCCCGAAGGGCTTAGCAATTTGTCGCTTGTCACACGCCTCAGACGTATCGTTGTAAGGGCGATAATAGACCTCGTTAAAACGAAAGGTATCTTTAACAAACGAAAGGAAGCTTTGGTAAATATGGCACGTTGACGTTGGCGCCAAACGAATCCAAATTCGCTTATCCGGCTTGCGTGATACATCAAGAACCTTCTAGCAAGGACGGCATATTGAATACCTTTATACAAAATAACAAAGGTGATTTTAATAAATGAACAAGACAAAATCGCCATCGAGCTCAGCGATCTGGCTCCGCATGCCATTTACATGCGTTTATTTCGGTAGACATCACCTGCTCTTGGTGCCATTTTTGGAGCAATTCGACTGCTTGTTGAGGTTATTTGCCGGAAAACGGTCGTTGTCAACTCCGAAAACTGCCCTGGGAGGAGCAATGATGCGCCGGTAAAAAACGTTTCAGAGGAAGACCAAGATTGACAGAGATGGTTTAACGGGCCTTCAGGTGAAGCTAAAAAAACGACGTTAACCAAATAGATGATCAATTCCCAATATTTTTACAGGGTACACTACATACAGGCTAGAGTGATCGTCCCGGTGATGCGGAACGAGTCGTAGACATAAGTCTTTCTACTTCGACCCCTCATTATTTGTGATATCCGCTGTAGGCTAAGGGCCAGTGCAATTTCGGCCGTAAGGTCGCCAGCTTTGCTGCCAGATCTGATGATGCTCCAGGTGACAGTGCAGTGAAGTCATTTACAGAGATGTTACTGCATTAATAATTACAGAGACAAGTTCAATCATGCCAGGAGTGGTTAGCCCACTCACGGGAGCACCAGCGCAGTCATCAGCGGCAACAATCAGATTTGGTCAGAGGTCGACGGGTAGCGGGGCTGGGTTGTTGGTTCTACGTGACGCTTCAAGTCTGATTCAATGTGGGTTTCTAATGAAAGCGCGTATGACTTTGTCACGAGCTTCGGTGATGTTCGAGAGAAAGTTCGAGAGGGGTTACCAGGGTCGCGACTATGAAACAATATTAGAAACAACAAAAACAACGACAATGCCAACTCGAAGCAGCAGCACATATATGCAGAAGCAACACATCAATTAAAAAAAAAAAATTTGTAAAAGCAGCAAAATTGCAACAAAAGTGGAAACATCAAGAAGAATCTACCTAATGTAAGTAATGGCAGAAGAAACAAAACATGAACTAAGAGAATAATGAAGAACAACAACAACAAGAAACAACAACAAGGAACACATTAGGCAGAGAGTCAAAATGCACCGCATGACCGGTCAGGCGTCATGTTCTGCTTGCGAGGCAGTTGCACCGGTTCTTGCACCGGTCCGGGCCTGAGCTACCGCATCCCACACGCATAGCGACGCTCGCGGTGGATCTGTTGTTGCCTTAGCAGTCAGCAGCTGTTGTTGTTGTTGTTGTTGTTGTTGTTGTTGTCGTTGTTGTCTCGGTGTCTACGTATGGTCGGCAGCGGCAGCAGCAAGCAGTAAAACGAACGTTGACTCGGTCGCAAGAGATAAGCGAACAGAGAGTCGTCATTGTCGGCCATGGTACAGGCAGCAACAACAACAGCAGCAATGGCTGCAACAACAACAACAACAGCAACGGCTGCAACAACAACAACAACGACGACGGCAGTGGTGACTTCAGCACCCACCCACTAAACGGGAGGCAGGGCGTTGTTATATCTTCGTTGTTATATTATTATTGCTATCACAATTATTGCTAAGTGGTGACGGCGGTGATGACACGGCGGCCTCCTCGCGTCGTCGTCGCCGTTGTTGTTGCTGTTGTCGTTGTTGTTGCTGTTGTCGTTGTTGTCCTTGTTGTTGTTCTTGCTGCTGTTGTTGTCCTTGTTGTTGACGTTGTGTGTTCCCCTTTCCTAGCCCTCACCGCCCCCCCCCGCCCTCCCACACCCATCGGACACCCCTTACAACAACGACAACAACTCATGACCGTTGTTGCTTGCTTGCGCGCTATTAACATGGGGCCCTTTCCCAATGGAAAGGTGATCGTGTGATAGCCGGTGCGGCCGTGTTTCGGTCCCTATTCTTCTTTTTCGTCGTCGTCGTTGTCGTCTTCTGCTGTTGCTGCTGCTGCTGCTTCGTCCCCCCGTTGAACTCGAACGAGCTGTAGTGGTGGTTCGGTTCACAGCGCGGTGCTGGGATGATGTGCCGTGGTTCTTCGTAGTGCACGTCGTGTAGCGTTGTGAACGCGTTCTTGATGGTGTTGTTGTTTGTTGTTGCTTCTATTGTGTTGTTGTTGCTGTATTTGTGTCGTCTCCTTTAGCGTACTCACCGTACTCGAGGCTGTTGACCTTTGTACCGACTCAGCGACGAGTGGTGAATTCCGGACCGTGTTGACGAGAAGGTCTCCAAGCAACTCTAGGTGCGCCGCCGCCGCCGACACCAGCTCAAAGCGCTGCGTTCCAGGTGGCGGGCAACCAACGCTGAACTGGCAGCTAACCAGGTTCCGCCTTCCTATCTGATGAGATGATATCAGAAGCGGGCAACCTCCCTCAGAAACCTCCAGGCACTCGGATCTCCCGTTTATGCGGATACACTACCTACTCACGGTAGCCACTTAGGATAGGGATAGCGGGCCAATTTGAGGAGAGGGTTGGTACAGACAGAGCAAGAGAGAGAGAGACAGAGCACGCCCCCGCGCACGAGGGACAGTGATAGTGAAGAAATTCGCCACAACAAAGGCGCAAGCAAGGGGGAGGAGACCGCAAACCGCGTGTACTCAGAGGCGGTATTTCGAGTGTCTGTGTGGGGGGGGCTTACGGTAGATCTGGTGTTTGCAGAGCAGAGTCTCTGTCTCTCTCATTCCGGTTAGTTGACCTCTGAAGCCTCTGAAGCCTGCTACAGGTGCTTAAAGAAGAGGAAACAGAAGAAGAAGAGCGTTCAGACCAACGGGAAAGGACCGAGTTGAATACATAAAGGATATGAACCGAGTCAGAGGTTCGGACACACGCTCTTGGTAGGCCAGCCGGGAAGGTTGATCTTCAGAAGCGCTCCGTGTACTCTGAGCTCATTGGTCATTGCTGTCGACGGTTACAAAAGGTGTGTGCGCCTGTGCAGTGTCCTGATGCGTCCGGCCAGTATCTAGCCTAGTGAACGTACGTTGGACGTACTCTGGATAGATCACGGCAGAATCGCTTCTGTCACGCAAGCGGACGCGAACGAGCGTGGATACAACACTGCCGCAGCTAACGGACGAGCTAAACGGACCGACAATCAACCCACGATGAATCCGCTCCAGATGCACTTTGGCTATCAAAAATATCAGAGCGTCACGCCTTTACGGAATCGAAGGTATGTATGAAAGTACATCGGCTCGCGTGCCGAACGCACCGCTGTATTACGCACATGGGAACGTGCTGCGTGCATTGCACGGCCCACTACCGGTGGTTAGTGGTGATGTTGGTGTTGCTATTGTAGTTAGTTTAGCCTATCGAGTTTGACTCATCGAGTACCTGTGATTTCTTCTCTCCGCTAAACTGGCACTGCATTTCTACAGTAAAGCTGTGGAGCTGAACCTCAGGCATAGACCTGAGATTAGGCCAATACTGCGCAGGGCTGCTAATTCTTAAACTGCGATGTGCACGTACGGTCCATGATCAAACTGCTACGTTGATTAACAATCTAGGAAACACCGATTTATATGTTTGCTGAAAGAAGAACAAAAACTATGTTGCTTTAGACTAGAATAGCCGATATATGTTAAGCCCTCGGTCGCGTCATCGGTTCAATGCCTCAGAATCTGCACATGGGCAAGACTCGATCCAGGATTAAAACAGAAACGCGAAGGGTAGTTGAAAGTATGTTTGCACAAGTTGAATTAAGGGATAGAACGCTTTACCGCTGTATCTACCTCTGTACTCTCGCCGAAAAGTGGTGTATCTATTATAGATAGTTTTGGCTGTCTTAAGTATTATTACCAGCAGTGTATGATTATTATTACAATCCAGAGACCAGTGACCCTTTTTCGAGATGTTCCTCAAGCGCGTGCACCGTAAAGTCGTCGATTGTTTATCGATTTCACTATCTATTCATACACATGAGACAAGATACATTCTCGCACCTAGTTAAATCCAGGATACACACACATCGAAAAATGTTTAGGTGCAACGACGCCCCGTTACGATGAAGGCCAATCTTATCGCATGCCGGCGAAGTATGAGTCATACTGTCGTCGATTTGATACGTCGAATTGTAAAGAGTGGCCAGCGACAACGATTGTTCCAGAAGGACGTTTCGGACCTTAGCTGTAAGCCGGAAAAAAGTGCTTCGTGCATTCGCGCATGACGGTCTTAGATCGGTCGCGTCAATCTGAAGAAGTCGGCACGCACTGTCCGCGCTTTCCCAGCACCGCCCTAACAGTGATCTTAGCGAGATCTTGGCGGTTGTCGCCATTGATATCACGCTGACTGATGTGTAGTTCGTCCAAGGTGATGGGTCCAAGCCGTAGGTTGGTTTTGCTAATCCCATCTCTAGAGATATTGTTAGCAGAAAAAAGATACTTACACTCCCTTTTGCTAAGAATATCTCTAAATTTTCTTTTCGGATATTCTTACACTCCCGCCTTTTTACCACCGTGCCGTTTTTCCTCCACCATGTAGACGACATCTCCATCCACCTCATTGTGTCATTACGTGGATGGCGGCGGCAGCTGCAGCAGCAGCTGCGTCATCTTCACCGTTTTAGCAACACCGTCATCTCTGCTTCCCTAATTTTTCATCGTCATTCACCGCTATTACTATATGCTGACGACCTATCTCTGCACTTAATTTTACATGGAAGCATGTGATCCTGTGATGTGGCGCCCGTCTTGGTCTTGCGCGATGTTTCCGCAGCTCGCAACCAAGCTGATGGCCGTCGCTTATTGCGGCTGCTGCTGTCGTCCAGTCGGCGTAGTTTCGCATGTTGGTGGACATGCGATGACACCGCTTGTTCGCTTTGTTCTGCTGTCTGGGAGCAAGGGAATAAGGGGAGTAGGTACACACCTTCGCGGGTGAAAGGGGAGGTGGTGCTCGCAATCTTTGTTGTTGCTGTTGTTGTTGCTTGGTTCTCATTATTGTTGCTGCCCGTAGCGGGAAACGTCCATGTTCGTAGCTTGTGTCGGATCACTCTCAATCCTTGACTTCAGACGCACAAAGCAGCAACCCGAAAAACGACGATTTCGCCAACAACAACAACGACAAAAACAATGTTTAGTTTCTCTGTGTGTAGCTCGGCAGTGCTTAACCTGGTTGTCCCTCGACAGCCATAGTCTGGCTAATTATGAGCGTACCGCAAGTAGCGACGACATTAAGACATAACGGTATGGTCACAATGTCTCTTTTAGTACACTGTCCTGCGTTGCTTTGCTCTATAGTTAGTGTGCACGATTGCTAGACGCAATGTGACCCCGTTGTGTGCTGTTGTTATATATATATATATATATATATACAACAAGCACACACATATATATGTATCAATATATATATATATATATATATATATATTTTTTTTTTTTAATGGAAATTCAGAAACTGTTACATATATGGCGTGTAAGTTTATTCAACGATATATTTTTCTCACTTCATTTTATGCAAGAAGCTCAACGCTATATTAAGGGGCTTAGTCCATAATTTCAGAATTGTTCGTTGATCGACTCAATAAATGTGGCCAAAATGTTTTTGATACCCTCCAAATTCGAAGGTCTGATATATAGGATAATCTGAGTGACAAGGAATGGGTGCATATCCCGTGAGAAACTTTAGCAGATGGCGGAAGATGATTACTGTTATATCAAGAGCGCGCCTTGTTCTGCTGGAACACCTACCAGTTTGTGGTTCTTGAGAAAGCCACTGACCGTATTTTTTTTCGCATTTAACCGTTTTCCTCATTTTGCGGAAGCTCCAAGTGGCTCACTACGCCTTTTTAATCCCACCGGACACACACACACACACACAACACTTGGACTTCTTAGCGTGAAGACATTTTCGCAATGGTGTTGTGCCCGGTGGCCTTTGACCGTGACCCTCTCTAAGTTTTATTCTTATAACTTTGCTGACGTCGATGCATTCTGGAGTATACCAGTCGCGGTTCGTCACTGGACCACCACGTTTTTCCATTACGACCATCGTCTCACAATTTCACTCCTGGAGAGGAAGGTGGCGGCTACATCTTGCCAGCCAATCGTTGCCGCTTCACTCTTGTAGATGGAGGATGTCCAACGCCTGACCACTCTCAGGGAGCTCTGGGACTTCGGCAGAGGGAGGCTCATAAAAATATGCCCCAGTTCATCCCCTATGACAAATCTCGAGAACAACAAAAAAGATCGCGATTTACGTTGTCGTTGTTTTGACATGGTTGTTTTTGTTGTATTTATTTGCATTATTGTTATTGTTGTGATTTGTCCTTCTGTCGTTGCAGTTCGTTTAGTTATCAATTTAACTATATTGATTTATATACTTCGTTTAGCTAATGTAATCGTTAGTATAGCCATGACATCACTGTTATTAGTTACGCGTTGGCCGCGTCGGTAGAATTTTTTGAACGCGTTGCCATTGTCTCGCAGCTGTCAGGCAGACGTCGATAGTGTAGATGGCACCGTTGGCTTCTTCTTTAAAGCCAGTGTTGCTTTCGCTGCGGCTGTTGTTAGCAATGATGATCGATCGTGATCACATGTGCTCCGCCGAAATCGGTTCCATTATCAGTTGGCTTACGATAAGATGATAATGCAATATTATATATTAATAACAAGCTAATTGCCACGACTGTCGTATGCATCGTGGGAGCAGCTGTGCTAGTAGACGCGAAAGGTGGTCATTTCTGAATTCGAATTGTTTGTTTATGGTATAATTGTCGTTCTTGTCTTACTAGTTTGTTGTAGTCACAGGTAGCAGATAAGCGGGGGCAATAAGCTGTCGTAGCAGTAATATTACATTCGAACCTAAAATAGCATTTACTAATTAATTAAATAATTAGTTATTAATATCAGGATAATATAGTTAGTAAAGAAGTGGGTAGTGGTTCGTCACGCAAACCTTGTTGGCAGGCGCATTCCGATGGCTATTGGCCGATGGTGTGGAAGGCCTGGAGAGAGCGTATAAGGGGTGCATGTTTGTGGCGATTTAATTGATGGTTTCATCACGGCACTGCTGTGGCCGCTGCAGTGGTTGCCCACGAATCGTATCATCGCTATAGTTCAGAGGGGTGAGGTCGCCAAAGGGCAAAACGGTCAACATACTTCACCCACTGATGCGGTTTTGCCCTTTGTTTCGATTCTGCCTTATCGGTTACGACTTCACAGCCGCTGCTGAGACTACGATATCCGACGGACTTGTAGCTTGTCCGTGTTTTTGTCCTCCATCGTCAGAACCTGTCAAACTTGCTTAATTGTAGCCGTCTCAAGTTAACTTGATTTTGTTGTTGTCGTTGTCGTCACGCAGTGCTTACTCGTGCCTGGTGACTTTAGGTTCGCTAAGGCCACGTATCCTATCCCACGTATACTTAGCGTACATATGCATACATCACCATGATGTTTGCATATCAACATTCACGTATGTAGGTATATAATGTACAGGTATATAATAATATATATAGGAGTGAAACAAGAACTCTATCTCTCTCTCTGTGATTATATATATATATATATATATTATATATATATATATATATATATATATATATATATATATATGAGGCAAGAACATGCGCAAAACATGCATCGATGTGTGTGTACATTTAGTTCCGGAATTGGAGCTAATTTAGAAGCCTAAGTTGTCGTCGGCCGGCCCGTTTGTGTTTGTGATCCACACGTCTATCGAGACAGTCACCTGTTCTGGTGAAGCTACAAAGAAGATGTTGCAGTATATGTGTTGCTGGTAATATGCTTGTTGTTGCTGCTGCCCGTCGTTGTAGATGTTGTTGCTATTGTACAAATATTCGTGTGCTTGTTTACGAAATCATTGATTTATGCTAACTGCACTGGTACTCTGTGCATCATGGGTGCTGTGGTTTTGCAGCTCCGAGTATTACAATTATTACAGTTGTAAGGTATGAACGTTTGTATTATTATTATTATTATTATTATTATTATTTTTTTAATTATTATTGTACCAAAGGATTCATCAGTGAGCTGGGCCAAGGGATTACAGATCTCACGGGGAATCGGCGCGAATTCCGAGTTTCTACGGCAACTGCTGTCGCTTGCAGTGTGCCGAGGAAAACGCCGGCTGTATTGTCGGTTCCATGGAATAATATTTAGGAGTTAGGAGAAGACAAGGAGAACACGTTCTCACCTCACAATTGTAACATTTAAACCAATGTTAATAAATAGTTGTATTATTATTATTATTATTATTATTATTATTATATGCTGCTGTGCATCCGCTGCTTTCACTGGCGTGGTCGAACTCGTAGCCGCAGATGACAGTGGGCGATGTGTCGACGTAACATATGGTAAGCAGCGGGTCATCACCACTAACACTACCACCACCCTGGGCCTCTGGGGCTCAGCTGCATGGACTACAGCGGTCGCGCGCGAACGCTGTAGTACCATAGGGAGCGACTGGGGCAGAACAGACTTTGGCCAACTTACGTAACTCCAACGCCACGCTTGCGGTAGACGAACAATGATGAATCGGCGGGCGCAGACAGACAGACAAACAGACAGATATATATATATATATATATATATAGTCATGTCAACACATATTACAGGTATATATATATAGATATATAGATATAGATAGACAGTCGGCCAGGCAGACCGGCAGACAGAGATAGACGACGGCAAGTGCTGAAGCCATCTGCGCCTGATGATGTTGTTGGTGTTGTTGCTGCTGCTGCTGCTGCTGTTGCTGTTGCTTTGGATGCTTGGTGATGCCTGCTTGCTACATCTGCATCGTTGTTACTCTTCGGCATCATCATCATCATCATCATTGATGATCACGAACGCCACCACACTACCGTCATGACAGCTCTGGCAGCAACGACTCTGTGAGACCACCACAGATCTGTTCACTATGGTGATGATGAGGTGGTGATGGTGATGATGATGAAGATGCTGATGATGAGATTAGCGATGACAAGAATAACAACAAACGTTTGATGCGGCGGCAGCAGCAGCAGCAGCAGTAGAAGAACGGTGGTGCTGGTGACGACGACGTCGACGACGATGAGAAACGGTGTTGTCATCGCTTTACTACGCATCGCCAACTGAACAACAACGTAACGGGTGCAAGAAGAACACAACAGGGGGGACTAGTCG
>QVRM01002408.1:0-36580 GCA_003439945.1 Dermanyssus gallinae
CTAAGAACGAGCCGGTTCTAAGAACGAGCCGGTTTAAGAACGAGCCGGTTCTAAGAACGAGCCGGTTCTAAGAACGAGCCGGTTCTAAGAACGAGCCGGTTCTAAGAACGAGCCGGTTCTAAGAACGAGCCGGTTCTAAGAACGAGCCGTTCTAGAACGAGCCGGTTCTAAGAACGAGCCGGTTCTAAGAACGAGCCGTTCTAAGAACGAGCCGGTTCTAAGAACGAGCCGGTTCTAAGAACGAGCCGGTTCTAAGAACGAGCCGGTTCTAAGAACGAGCCGGTTCTAAGAACGAGCCGTTTAAGAACGAGCCGTTCTAAGAACGAGCCGGTTCTAAGAACGAGCCGGTTCTAAGAACGAGCCGTTCTAAGAACGAGCCGGTTCTAAGAACGAGCGGTTCTAAGAACGAGCCGGTTCTAAGAACGAGCCGGTTCTAAGAACGAGCCGGTTCTAAGAACGAGCCGGTTCTAAGAACGAGCCGGCCGGTTCTAAGAACGAGCGGTTCTAAGAACGAGCCGGTTCTAAGAACGAGCCGGGTTTAAGAACGAGCCGGTCTAAGAACGAGCCGGTTCTAAGAACGAGCCGGTTCTAAGAACGAGCCGGTTCTAAGAACGAGCCGGTTCTAAGAACGAGCCGGTTCTAAGAACGAGCCGGTTCTAAGAACGAGCGGTTTCTAAGAACGAGCCGGTTCTTAAGAACGAGCCGGTTAAAGAAACGAGCCGTTCTAAGAACGAGTCGGTTCTAAGAACGAGCCGGTTCTAAGAACGAGCCGGTTCTAAGAACGAGCCGGTTCTAAGAACGAGCCGGTTCTAAGAACGAGCCGGTTCTAAGAACGAGCCGGTTCTAAGAACGAGCCGGTTTAAGAAACGAGCCGGTTCTAAGAACGAGCCGGTTCTAAGAACGAGCCGGTTCTAAGAACGAGCCGGTTCTAAGAACGAGCCGGTTCTAAGAACGAGCCGGTTCTAAGAACGAGCCGGTTCTAAGAACGAGCCGGTTCTAAGACGAGCCGGTTTAAGAACGAGCCGGTTCTAAGAACGAGCCGGTTCTAAGAACGAGCCGGTTCTAAGAACGAGCCGGTTCTAAGAAACGAGCCGGTTCTAAGAACGAGCCGGTTCTAAGAACGAGCCGGTTCTAAGAAACGAGCCGGTTCTAAGAACGAGCCGGTTCTAAGAACGAGCCGGTTCGGTTATAAGAACGAGCCGGTTCTAAGAACGAGCCGGTTCTAAGAAACGAGCCGGTTCTAAGAAGAGCCGGTTCTAGAACGAGCCGGTTCTAAGAACGAGCCGGTTCTAAGAACGAGCCGGTTCTAAGAACGAGCGGTTCTAAGAACGAGCCGGTTCTAAGAACGAGCCGGTTCTAAGAACGAGCGGTTCTAAGAACGAGCGGTTCTAAGAACGAGCCGGTTAAGAACGGCCGGTTCTAAGAACGAGCCGGTTCTAAGAACGAGCCGGTTTCTAAGAACGAGCCGGTTCTAAGAACGAGCCGGTTCTAAGAACGAGCCGGTTCTAAGAACGAGCCGGTTCTAAGAACGAGCGGTTCTAAGAACGAGCCGGTTCTAAGAACGAGCCGGTTCTAAGAACGAGCCGGTTCTAAGAACGAGCCGTTCTAAGCCGAGCCGGTTCTAAGAACGAGCCGGTTCTAAGAACGAGCCGGTTCTAAGAACGAGCGGTTCTAAGAACGAGCCGGTTCTAAGAACGAGCCGGTTCTAAGAACGAGCCGGTTCTAAGAACGAGCCGGTTCTAAGAACGAGCCGGTTCTAAGAACGAGCCGGTTCTAAGAACGAGCCGGTTCTAAGAACGAGCCGGTTCTAAGAACGAGCCGGTTCTAAGAACGAGCCGGTTCTAAGAACGAGCCGGTTTAAGAACGAGCCGGTTCTAAGAACGAGCGGTTCTAAGAACGAGCCGGTTCTAAGAACGAGCCGGTTCTAAGAACGAGCCGGTTCTAAGAACGAGCCGGTTCTAAGAACGAGCCGGTTCTAAGAACGAGCCGGTTCTAAGAACGAGCCGGTTCTAAGAACGAGCCGGTTCTAAGAACGAGCCGGTTCTAAGAACGAGCCGGTTCTAAGAACGAGCCGGTTCTAAGAACGAGCCGGTTCTAAGAAACAGCCGGTTCTAAGAACGAGCCGGTTCTAAGAACGAGCCGGTTCTAAGAACGAGCCGGTTCTAAGAACGAGCCGGTTCTAAGAACGAGCGGTTCTAAGAACGAGCCGGTTCTAAGAACGAGCCGGTTCTAAGAACGAGCCGGTTCTAAGAACGAGCGGTTCTAAGAAGCCGGTCTAAGAACGAGCCGGTTCTAAGAACGAGCCGGTTCTAAGAACGAGCCGGTTCTAAGAACGAGCCGGTTCTAAGAACGAGCCGGTTCTAAGAACGAGCCGGTTCTAAGAACGAGCCGGTTCTAAGAACGAGCCGGTTCTAAGAACGAGCCGGTTCTAAGAACGAGCCGGTTCTAAGAACGAGCCGGTTCTAAGAACGAGCCGGTTCTAAGAACGAGCCGGTTCTAAGAACGAGCCGGTTCTAAGAACGAGCCGGTTCTAAGAACGAGCCGGTTCTAAGAACGAGCCGGTTCTAAGAACGAGCCGGTTCTAAGAACGAGCCGGTTCTAAGAACGAGCCGGTTCTAAGAACGAGCCGGTTCTAAGAACGAGCCGGTTCTAAGAACGAGCCGTTTCTAAGAACGAGCCGGTTCTAAGAACGAGCCGGTTCTAAGAACGAGCCGGTTCTAAGAACGAGCCGGTTCTAAGAACGAGCCGGTTCTAAGAACGAGCGGTTCTAAGAACGAGCCGGTTCTAAGAACGAGCCGGTTCTAAGAACGAGCCGGTTCTAAGAACGAGCCGGTTTAAGAACGAGCCGGTTCTAAGAACGAGCCGGTTCTAAGAACGAGCCGGTTTAGAACGAGCCGTTCTAAGAACGAGCCGGTTCTAAGAACGAGCCGGTTTAAGAACGAGCCGGTTCTAAGAACGAGCCGGTTCTAAGAACGAGCCGGTTCTAAGAACGAGCCGGTTCTAAGAACGAGCCGGTTCTAAGAACGAGCCGGTTCTAAGAACGAGCCGGTTCTAAGAACGAGCCGGTTCTAAGAACGAGCCGGTTCTAAGAACGAGCCGGTTCTAAGAACGAGCCGGTTTTAAGAACGAGCCGGTTCTAAGAACGAGCCGGTTCTAAGAACGAGCCGGTTTTAAGAACGAGCCGGTTTAAGAACGAGCCGGTTCTAAGAACGAGACGGTTTCTAAGAACGAGCCGGTTTAAGAACGAGCCGGTTCTAAGAACGAGAGTTCTAAGAACGAGCCGGTTTAAGAACGAGCCGGTTCTAAAGAACGAGCCGGTTCTAAGAACGAGCCGGTTCTAAGAACGAGCCGGTTCTAAGAACGAGCCGGTTCTAAGAACGAGCCGGTTCTAAGAACGAGCCGGTTCTAAGAACGAGCCGGTTCTAAGAACGAGCCGGTTCTAAGAACGAGCCGGTTCTAAGAACGAGCCGTTCTAAGAACGAGCCGGTTCTAAGAACGAGCCGGTTCTAAGAACGAGCCGGTTCTAAGAACGAGCCGGTTCTAAGAACGAGCCGGTTCTAAGAACGAGCCGGTTCTAAGAACGAGCCGGTTCTAAGAACGAGCCGGTTCTAAGAACGAGCCGGTTCTAAGAACGAGCCGGTTCTAAGAACGAGCCGGTTCTAAGAACGAGCCGGTTCTAAGAACGAGCCGGTTCTAAGAACGAGCCGGTTCTAAGAACGAGCCGGTTCTAAGAACGAGCCGGTTCTAAGAACGAGCCGGTTCTAAGAACGAGCCGGTTCTAAGAACGAGCCGGTTCTAAGAACGAGCCGGTTCTAAGAACGAGCCGGTTCTAAGAACGAGCCGGTTCTAAGAACGAGCCGGTTCTAAGAACGAGCCGGTTCTAAGAACGAGCCGGTTCTAAGAACGAGCCGGTTCTAAGAACGAGCCGGTTCTAAGAACGAGCCGGTTCTAAGAACGAGCCGGTTCTAAGAACGAGCCGGTTCTAAGAACGAGCCGGTTCTAAGAACGAGCCGGTTCTAAGAACGAGCCGGTTCTAAGAACGAGCCGGTTCTAAGAACGAGCCGGTTCTAAGAACGAGCCGGTTCTAAGAACGAGCCGGTTCTAAGAACGAGCCGGTTCTAAGAACGAGCCGGTTCTAAGAACGAGCCGGTTCTAAGAACGAGCCGGTTCTAAGAACGAGCCGGTTCTAAGAACGAGCCGGTTCTAAGAACGAGCCGGTTCTAAGAACGAGCCGGTTCTAAGAACGAGCCGGTTCTAAGAACGAGCCGGTTCTAAGAACGAGCCGGTTCTAAGAACGAGCCGGTTCTAAGAACGAGCCGGTTCTAAGAACGAGCCGGTTCTAAGAACGAGCCGGTTCTAAGAACGAGCCGGTTCTAAGAACGAGCCGGTTCTAAGAACGAGCCGGTTCTAAGAACGAGCCGGTTCTAAGAACGAGCCGGTTCTAAGAACGAGCCGGTTCTAAGAACGAGCCGGTTCTAAGAACGAGCCGGTTCTAAGAACGAGCCGGTTCTAAGAACGAGCCGGTTCTAAGAACGAGCCGGTTCTAAGAACGAGCCGGTTCTAAGAACGAGCCGGTTCTAAGAACGAGCCGGTTCTAAGAACGAGCCGGTTCTAAGAACGAGCCGGTTCTAAGAACGAGCCGGTTCTAAGAACGAGCCGGTTCTAAGAACGAGCCGGTTCTAAGAACGAGCCGGTTCTAAGAACGAGCCGGTTCTAAGAACGAGCCGGTTCTAAGAACGAGCCGGTTCTAAGAACGAGCCGGTTCTAAGAACGAGCCGGTTCTAAGAACGAGCCGGTTCTAAGAACGAGCCGGTTCTAAGAACGAGCCGGTTCTAAGAACGAGCCGGTTCTAAGAACGAGCCGGTTCTAAGAACGAGCCGGTTCTAAGAACGAGCCGGTTCTAAGAACGAGCCGGTTCTAAGAACGAGCCGGTTCTAAGAACGAGCCGGTTCTAAGAACGAGCCGGTTCTAAGAACGAGCCGGTTCTAAGAACGAGCCGGTTCTAAGAACGAGCCGGTTCTAAGAACGAGCCGGTTCTAAGAACGAGCCGGTTCTAAGAACGAGCCGGTTCTAAGAACGAGCCGGTTCTAAGAACGAGCCGGTTCTAAGAACGAGCCGGTTCTAAGAACGAGCCGGTTCTAAGAACGAGCCGGTTCTAAGAACGAGCCGGTTCTAAGAACGAGCCGGTTCTAAGAACGAGCCGGTTCTAAGAACGAGCCGGTTCTAAGAACGAGCCGGTTCTAAGAACGAGCCGGTTCTAAGAACGAGCCGGTTCTAAGAACGAGCCGGTTCTAAGAACGAGCCGGTTCTAAGAACGAGCCGGTTCTAAGAACGAGCCGGTTCTAAGAACGAGCCGGTTCTAAGAACGAGCCGGTTCTAAGAACGAGCCGGTTCTAAGAACGAGCCGGTTCTAAGAACGAGCCGGTTCTAAGAACGAGCCGGTTCTAAGAACGAGCCGGTTCTAAGAACGAGCCGGTTCTAAGAACGAGCCGGTTCTAAGAACGAGCCGGTTCTAAGAACGAGCCGGTTCTAAGAACGAGCCGGTTCTAAGAACGAGCCGGTTCTAAGAACGAGCCGGTTCTAAGAACGAGCCGGTTCTAAGAACGAGCCGGTTCTAAGAACGAGCCGGTTCTAAGAACGAGCCGGTTCTAAGAACGAGCCGGTTCTAAGAACGAGCCGGTTCTAAGAACGAGCCGGTTCTAAGAACGAGCCGGTTCTAAGAACGAGCCGGTTCTAAGAACGAGCCGGTTCTAAGAACGAGCCGGTTCTAAGAACGAGCCGGTTCTAAGAACGAGCCGGTTCTAAGAACGAGCCGGTTCTAAGAACGAGCCGGTTCTAAGAACGAGCCGGTTCTAAGAACGAGCCGGTTCTAAGAACGAGCCGGTTCTAAGAACGAGCCGGTTCTAAGAACGAGCCGGTTCTAAGAACGAGCCGGTTCTAAGAACGAGCCGGTTCTAAGAACGAGCCGGTTCTAAGAACGAGCCGGTTCTAAGAACGAGCCGGTTCTAAGAACGAGCCGGTTCTAAGAACGAGCCGGTTCTAAGAACGAGCCGGTTCTAAGAACGAGCCGGTTCTAAGAACGAGCCGGTTCTAAGAACGAGCCGGTTCTAAGAACGAGCCGGTTCTAAGAACGAGCCGGTTCTAAGAACGAGCCGGTTCTAAGAACGAGCCGGTTCTAAGAACGAGCCGGTTCTAAGAACGAGCCGGTTCTAAGAACGAGCCGGTTCTAAGAACGAGCCGGTTCTAAGAACGAGCCGGTTCTAAGAACGAGCCGGTTCTAAGAACGAGCCGGTTCTAAGAACGAGCCGGTTCTAAGAACGAGCCGGTTCTAAGAACGAGCCGGTTCTAAGAACGAGCCGGTTCTAAGAACGAGCCGGTTCTAAGAACGAGCCGGTTCTAAGAACGAGCCGGTTCTAAGAACGAGCCGGTTCTAAGAACGAGCCGGTTCTAAGAACGAGCCGGTTCTAAGAACGAGCCGGTTCTAAGAACGAGCCGGTTCTAAGAACGAGCCGGTTCTAAGAACGAGCCGGTTCTAAGAACGAGCCGGTTCTAAGAACGAGCCGGTTCTAAGAACGAGCCGGTTCTAAGAACGAGCCGGTTCTAAGAACGAGCCGGTTCTAAGAACGAGCCGGTTCTAAGAACGAGCCGGTTCTAAGAACGAGCCGGTTCTAAGAACGAGCCGGTTCTAAGAACGAGCCGGTTCTAAGAACGAGCCGGTTCTAAGAACGAGCCGGTTCTAAGAACGAGCCGGTTCTAAGAACGAGCCGGTTCTAAGAACGAGCCGGTTCTAAGAACGAGCCGGTTCTAAGAACGAGCCGGTTCTAAGAACGAGCCGGTTCTAAGAACGAGCCGGTTCTAAGAACGAGCCGGTTCTAAGAACGAGCCGGTTCTAAGAACGAGCCGGTTCTAAGAACGAGCCGGTTCTAAGAACGAGCCGGTTCTAAGAACGAGCCGGTTCTAAGAACGAGCCGGTTCTAAGAACGAGCCGGTTCTAAGAACGAGCCGGTTCTAAGAACGAGCCGGTTCTAAGAACGAGCCGGTTCTAAGAACGAGCCGGTTCTAAGAACGAGCCGGTTCTAAGAACGAGCCGGTTCTAAGAACGAGCCGGTTCTAAGAACGAGCCGGTTCTAAGAACGAGCCGGTTCTAAGAACGAGCCGGTTCTAAGAACGAGCCGGTTCTAAGAACGAGCCGGTTCTAAGAACGAGCCGGTTCTAAGAACGAGCCGGTTCTAAGAACGAGCCGGTTCTAAGAACGAGCCGGTTCTAAGAACGAGCCGGTTCTAAGAACGAGCCGGTTCTAAGAACGAGCCGGTTCTAAGAACGAGCCGGTTCTAAGAACGAGCCGGTTCTAAGAACGAGCCGGTTCTAAGAACGAGCCGGTTCTAAGAACGAGCCGGTTCTAAGAACGAGCCGGTTCTAAGAACGAGCCGGTTCTAAGAACGAGCCGGTTCTAAGAACGAGCCGGTTCTAAGAACGAGCCGGTTCTAAGAACGAGCCGGTTCTAAGAACGAGCCGGTTCTAAGAACGAGCCGGTTCTAAGAACGAGCCGGTTCTAAGAACGAGCCGGTTCTAAGAACGAGCCGGTTCTAAGAACGAGCCGGTTCTAAGAACGAGCCGGTTCTAAGAACGAGCCGGTTCTAAGAACGAGCCGGTTCTAAGAACGAGCCGGTTCTAAGAACGAGCCGGTTCTAAGAACGAGCCGGTTCTAAGAACGAGCCGGTTCTAAGAACGAGCCGGTTCTAAGAACGAGCCGGTTCTAAGAACGAGCCGGTTCTAAGAACGAGCCGGTTCTAAGAACGAGCCGGTTCTAAGAACGAGCCGGTTCTAAGAACGAGCCGGTTCTAAGAACGAGCCGGTTCTAAGAACGAGCCGGTTCTAAGAACGAGCCGGTTCTAAGAACGAGCCGGTTCTAAGAACGAGCCGGTTCTAAGAACGAGCCGGTTCTAAGAACGAGCCGGTTCTAAGAACGAGCCGGTTCTAAGAACGAGCCGGTTCTAAGAACGAGCCGGTTCTAAGAACGAGCCGGTTCTAAGAACGAGCCGGTTCTAAGAACGAGCCGGTTCTAAGAACGAGCCGGTTCTAAGAACGAGCCGGTTCTAAGAACGAGCCGGTTCTAAGAACGAGCCGGTTCTAAGAACGAGCCGGTTCTAAGAACGAGCCGGTTCTAAGAACGAGCCGGTTCTAAGAACGAGCCGGTTCTAAGAACGAGCCGGTTCTAAGAACGAGCCGGTTCTAAGAACGAGCCGGTTCTAAGAACGAGCCGGTTCTAAGAACGAGCCGGTTCTAAGAACGAGCCGGTTCTAAGAACGAGCCGGTTCTAAGAACGAGCCGGTTCTAAGAACGAGCCGGTTCTAAGAACGAGCCGGTTCTAAGAACGAGCCGGTTCTAAGAACGAGCCGGTTCTAAGAACGAGCCGGTTCTAAGAACGAGCCGGTTCTAAGAACGAGCCGGTTCTAAGAACGAGCCGGTTCTAAGAACGAGCCGGTTCTAAGAACGAGCCGGTTCTAAGAACGAGCCGGTTCTAAGAACGAGCCGGTTCTAAGAACGAGCCGGTTCTAAGAACGAGCCGGTTCTAAGAACGAGCCGGTTCTAAGAACGAGCCGGTTCTAAGAACGAGCCGGTTCTAAGAACGAGCCGGTTCTAAGAACGAGCCGGTTCTAAGAACGAGCCGGTTCTAAGAACGAGCCGGTTCTAAGAACGAGCCGGTTCTAAGAACGAGCCGGTTCTAAGAACGAGCCGGTTCTAAGAACGAGCCGGTTCTAAGAACGAGCCGGTTCTAAGAACGAGCCGGTTCTAAGAACGAGCCGGTTCTAAGAACGAGCCGGTTCTAAGAACGAGCCGGTTCTAAGAACGAGCCGGTTCTAAGAACGAGCCGGTTCTAAGAACGAGCCGGTTCTAAGAACGAGCCGGTTCTAAGAACGAGCCGGTTCTAAGAACGAGCCGGTTCTAAGAACGAGCCGGTTCTAAGAACGAGCCGGTTCTAAGAACGAGCCGGTTCTAAGAACGAGCCGGTTCTAAGAACGAGCCGGTTCTAAGAACGAGCCGGTTCTAAGAACGAGCCGGTTCTAAGAACGAGCCGGTTCTAAGAACGAGCCGGTTCTAAGAACGAGCCGGTTCTAAGAACGAGCCGGTTCTAAGAACGAGCCGGTTCTAAGAACGAGCCGGTTCTAAGAACGAGCCGGTTCTAAGAACGAGCCGGTTCTAAGAACGAGCCGGTTCTAAGAACGAGCCGGTTCTAAGAACGAGCCGGTTCTAAGAACGAGCCGGTTCTAAGAACGAGCCGGTTCTAAGAACGAGCCGGTTCTAAGAACGAGCCGGTTCTAAGAACGAGCCGGTTCTAAGAACGAGCCGGTTCTAAGAACGAGCCGGTTCTAAGAACGAGCCGGTTCTAAGAACGAGCCGGTTCTAAGAACGAGCCGGTTCTAAGAACGAGCCGGTTCTAAGAACGAGCCGGTTCTAAGAACGAGCCGGTTCTAAGAACGAGCCGGTTCTAAGAACGAGCCGGTTCTAAGAACGAGCCGGTTCTAAGAACGAGCCGGTTCTAAGAACGAGCCGGTTCTAAGAACGAGCCGGTTCTAAGAACGAGCCGGTTCTAAGAACGAGCCGGTTCTAAGAACGAGCCGGTTCTAAGAACGAGCCGGTTCTAAGAACGAGCCGGTTCTAAGAACGAGCCGGTTCTAAGAACGAGCCGGTTCTAAGAACGAGCCGGTTCTAAGAACGAGCCGGTTCTAAGAACGAGCCGGTTCTAAGAACGAGCCGGTTCTAAGAACGAGCCGGTTCTAAGAACGAGCCGGTTCTAAGAACGAGCCGGTTCTAAGAACGAGCCGGTTCTAAGAACGAGCCGGTTCTAAGAACGAGCCGGTTCTAAGAACGAGCCGGTTCTAAGAACGAGCCGGTTCTAAGAACGAGCCGGTTCTAAGAACGAGCCGGTTCTAAGAACGAGCCGGTTCTAAGAACGAGCCGGTTCTAAGAACGAGCCGGTTCTAAGAACGAGCCGGTTCTAAGAACGAGCCGGTTCTAAGAACGAGCCGGTTCTAAGAACGAGCCGGTTCTAAGAACGAGCCGGTTCTAAGAACGAGCCGGTTCTAAGAACGAGCCGGTTCTAAGAACGAGCCGGTTCTAAGAACGAGCCGGTTCTAAGAACGAGCCGGTTCTAAGAACGAGCCGGTTCTAAGAACGAGCCGGTTCTAAGAACGAGCCGGTTCTAAGAACGAGCCGGTTCTAAGAACGAGCCGGTTCTAAGAACGAGCCGGTTCTAAGAACGAGCCGGTTCTAAGAACGAGCCGGTTCTAAGAACGAGCCGGTTCTAAGAACGAGCCGGTTCTAAGAACGAGCCGGTTCTAAGAACGAGCCGGTTCTAAGAACGAGCCGGTTCTAAGAACGAGCCGGTTCTAAGAACGAGCCGGTTCTAAGAACGAGCCGGTTCTAAGAACGAGCCGGTTCTAAGAACGAGCCGGTTCTAAGAACGAGCCGGTTCTAAGAACGAGCCGGTTCTAAGAACGAGCCGGTTCTAAGAACGAGCCGGTTCTAAGAACGAGCCGGTTCTAAGAACGAGCCGGTTCTAAGAACGAGCCGGTTCTAAGAACGAGCCGGTTCTAAGAACGAGCCGGTTCTAAGAACGAGCCGGTTCTAAGAACGAGCCGGTTCTAAGAACGAGCCGGTTCTAAGAACGAGCCGGTTCTAAGAACGAGCCGGTTCTAAGAACGAGCCGGTTCTAAGAACGAGCCGGTTCTAAGAACGAGCCGGTTCTAAGAACGAGCCGGTTCTAAGAACGAGCCGGTTCTAAGAACGAGCCGGTTCTAAGAACGAGCCGGTTCTAAGAACGAGCCGGTTCTAAGAACGAGCCGGTTCTAAGAACGAGCCGGTTCTAAGAACGAGCCGGTTCTAAGAACGAGCCGGTTCTAAGAACGAGCCGGTTCTAAGAACGAGCCGGTTCTAAGAACGAGCCGGTTCTAAGAACGAGCCGGTTCTAAGAACGAGCCGGTTCTAAGAACGAGCCGGTTCTAAGAACGAGCCGGTTCTAAGAACGAGCCGGTTCTAAGAACGAGCCGGTTCTAAGAACGAGCCGGTTCTAAGAACGAGCCGGTTCTAAGAACGAGCCGGTTCTAAGAACGAGCCGGTTCTAAGAACGAGCCGGTTCTAAGAACGAGCCGGTTCTAAGAACGAGCCGGTTCTAAGAACGAGCCGGTTCTAAGAACGAGCCGGTTCTAAGAACGAGCCGGTTCTAAGAACGAGCCGGTTCTAAGAACGAGCCGGTTCTAAGAACGAGCCGGTTCTAAGAACGAGCCGGTTCTAAGAACGAGCCGGTTCTAAGAACGAGCCGGTTCTAAGAACGAGCCGGTTCTAAGAACGAGCCGGTTCTAAGAACGAGCCGGTTCTAAGAACGAGCCGGTTCTAAGAACGAGCCGGTTCTAAGAACGAGCCGGTTCTAAGAACGAGCCGGTTCTAAGAACGAGCCGGTTCTAAGAACGAGCCGGTTCTAAGAACGAGCCGGTTCTAAGAACGAGCCGGTTCTAAGAACGAGCCGGTTCTAAGAACGAGCCGGTTCTAAGAACGAGCCGGTTCTAAGAACGAGCCGGTTCTAAGAACGAGCCGGTTCTAAGAACGAGCCGGTTCTAAGAACGAGCCGGTTCTAAGAACGAGCCGGTTCTAAGAACGAGCCGGTTCTAAGAACGAGCCGGTTCTAAGAACGAGCCGGTTCTAAGAACGAGCCGGTTCTAAGAACGAGCCGGTTCTAAGAACGAGCCGGTTCTAAGAACGAGCCGGTTCTAAGAACGAGCCGGTTCTAAGAACGAGCCGGTTCTAAGAACGAGCCGGTTCTAAGAACGAGCCGGTTCTAAGAACGAGCCGGTTCTAAGAACGAGCCGGTTCTAAGAACGAGCCGGTTCTAAGAACGAGCCGGTTCTAAGAACGAGCCGGTTCTAAGAACGAGCCGGTTCTAAGAACGAGCCGGTTCTAAGAACGAGCCGGTTCTAAGAACGAGCCGGTTCTAAGAACGAGCCGGTTCTAAGAACGAGCCGGTTCTAAGAACGAGCCGGTTCTAAGAACGAGCCGGTTCTAAGAACGAGCCGGTTCTAAGAACGAGCCGGTTCTAAGAACGAGCCGGTTCTAAGAACGAGCCGGTTCTAAGAACGAGCCGGTTCTAAGAACGAGCCGGTTCTAAGAACGAGCCGGTTCTAAGAACGAGCCGGTTCTAAGAACGAGCCGGTTCTAAGAACGAGCCGGTTCTAAGAACGAGCCGGTTCTAAGAACGAGCCGGTTCTAAGAACGAGCCGGTTCTAAGAACGAGCCGGTTCTAAGAACGAGCCGGTTCTAAGAACGAGCCGGTTCTAAGAACGAGCCGGTTCTAAGAACGAGCCGGTTCTAAGAACGAGCCGGTTCTAAGAACGAGCCGGTTCTAAGAACGAGCCGGTTCTAAGAACGAGCCGGTTCTAAGAACGAGCCGGTTCTAAGAACGAGCCGGTTCTAAGAACGAGCCGGTTCTAAGAACGAGCCGGTTCTAAGAACGAGCCGGTTCTAAGAACGAGCCGGTTCTAAGAACGAGCCGGTTCTAAGAACGAGCCGGTTCTAAGAACGAGCCGGTTCTAAGAACGAGCCGGTTCTAAGAACGAGCCGGTTCTAAGAACGAGCCGGTTCTAAGAACGAGCCGGTTCTAAGAACGAGCCGGTTCTAAGAACGAGCCGGTTCTAAGAACGAGCCGGTTCTAAGAACGAGCCGGTTCTAAGAACGAGCCGGTTCTAAGAACGAGCCGGTTCTAAGAACGAGCCGGTTCTAAGAACGAGCCGGTTCTAAGAACGAGCCGGTTCTAAGAACGAGCCGGTTCTAAGAACGAGCCGGTTCTAAGAACGAGCCGGTTCTAAGAACGAGCCGGTTCTAAGAACGAGCCGGTTCTAAGAACGAGCCGGTTCTAAGAACGAGCCGGTTCTAAGAACGAGCCGGTTCTAAGAACGAGCCGGTTCTAAGAACGAGCCGGTTCTAAGAACGAGCCGGTTCTAAGAACGAGCCGGTTCTAAGAACGAGCCGGTTCTAAGAACGAGCCGGTTCTAAGAACGAGCCGGTTCTAAGAACGAGCCGGTTCTAAGAACGAGCCGGTTCTAAGAACGAGCCGGTTCTAAGAACGAGCCGGTTCTAAGAACGAGCCGGTTCTAAGAACGAGCCGGTTCTAAGAACGAGCCGGTTCTAAGAACGAGCCGGTTCTAAGAACGAGCCGGTTCTAAGAACGAGCCGGTTCTAAGAACGAGCCGGTTCTAAGAACGAGCCGGTTCTAAGAACGAGCCGGTTCTAAGAACGAGCCGGTTCTAAGAACGAGCCGGTTCTAAGAACGAGCCGGTTCTAAGAACGAGCCGGTTCTAAGAACGAGCCGGTTCTAAGAACGAGCCGGTTCTAAGAACGAGCCGGTTCTAAGAACGAGCCGGTTCTAAGAACGAGCCGGTTCTAAGAACGAGCCGGTTCTAAGAACGAGCCGGTTCTAAGAACGAGCCGGTTCTAAGAACGAGCCGGTTCTAAGAACGAGCCGGTTCTAAGAACGAGCCGGTTCTAAGAACGAGCCGGTTCTAAGAACGAGCCGGTTCTAAGAACGAGCCGGTTCTAAGAACGAGCCGGTTCTAAGAACGAGCCGGTTCTAAGAACGAGCCGGTTCTAAGAACGAGCCGGTTCTAAGAACGAGCCGGTTCTAAGAACGAGCCGGTTCTAAGAACGAGCCGGTTCTAAGAACGAGCCGGTTCTAAGAACGAGCCGGTTCTAAGAACGAGCCGGTTCTAAGAACGAGCCGGTTCTAAGAACGAGCCGGTTCTAAGAACGAGCCGGTTCTAAGAACGAGCCGGTTCTAAGAACGAGCCGGTTCTAAGAACGAGCCGGTTCTAAGAACGAGCCGGTTCTAAGAACGAGCCGGTTCTAAGAACGAGCCGGTTCTAAGAACGAGCCGGTTCTAAGAACGAGCCGGTTCTAAGAACGAGCCGGTTCTAAGAACGAGCCGGTTCTAAGAACGAGCCGGTTCTAAGAACGAGCCGGTTCTAAGAACGAGCCGGTTCTAAGAACGAGCCGGTTCTAAGAACGAGCCGGTTCTAAGAACGAGCCGGTTCTAAGAACGAGCCGGTTCTAAGAACGAGCCGGTTCTAAGAACGAGCCGGTTCTAAGAACGAGCCGGTTCTAAGAACGAGCCGGTTCTAAGAACGAGCCGGTTCTAAGAACGAGCCGGTTCTAAGAACGAGCCGGTTCTAAGAACGAGCCGGTTCTAAGAACGAGCCGGTTCTAAGAACGAGCCGGTTCTAAGAACGAGCCGGTTCTAAGAACGAGCCGGTTCTAAGAACGAGCCGGTTCTAAGAACGAGCCGGTTCTAAGAACGAGCCGGTTCTAAGAACGAGCCGGTTCTAAGAACGAGCCGGTTCTAAGAACGAGCCGGTTCTAAGAACGAGCCGGTTCTAAGAACGAGCCGGTTCTAAGAACGAGCCGGTTCTAAGAACGAGCCGGTTCTAAGAACGAGCCGGTTCTAAGAACGAGCCGGTTCTAAGAACGAGCCGGTTCTAAGAACGAGCCGGTTCTAAGAACGAGCCGGTTCTAAGAACGAGCCGGTTCTAAGAACGAGCCGGTTCTAAGAACGAGCCGGTTCTAAGAACGAGCCGGTTCTAAGAACGAGCCGGTTCTAAGAACGAGCCGGTTCTAAGAACGAGCCGGTTCTAAGAACGAGCCGGTTCTAAGAACGAGCCGGTTCTAAGAACGAGCCGGTTCTAAGAACGAGCCGGTTCTAAGAACGAGCCGGTTCTAAGAACGAGCCGGTTCTAAGAACGAGCCGGTTCTAAGAACGAGCCGGTTCTAAGAACGAGCCGGTTCTAAGAACGAGCCGGTTCTAAGAACGAGCCGGTTCTAAGAACGAGCCGGTTCTAAGAACGAGCCGGTTCTAAGAACGAGCCGGTTCTAAGAACGAGCCGGTTCTAAGAACGAGCCGGTTCTAAGAACGAGCCGGTTCTAAGAACGAGCCGGTTCTAAGAACGAGCCGGTTCTAAGAACGAGCCGGTTCTAAGAACGAGCCGGTTCTAAGAACGAGCCGGTTCTAAGAACGAGCCGGTTCTAAGAACGAGCCGGTTCTAAGAACGAGCCGGTTCTAAGAACGAGCCGGTTCTAAGAACGAGCCGGTTCTAAGAACGAGCCGGTTCTAAGAACGAGCCGGTTCTAAGAACGAGCCGGTTCTAAGAACGAGCCGGTTCTAAGAACGAGCCGGTTCTAAGAACGAGCCGGTTCTAAGAACGAGCCGGTTCTAAGAACGAGCCGGTTCTAAGAACGAGCCGGTTCTAAGAACGAGCCGGTTCTAAGAACGAGCCGGTTCTAAGAACGAGCCGGTTCTAAGAACGAGCCGGTTCTAAGAACGAGCCGGTTCTAAGAACGAGCCGGTTCTAAGAACGAGCCGGTTCTAAGAACGAGCCGGTTCTAAGAACGAGCCGGTTCTAAGAACGAGCCGGTTCTAAGAACGAGCCGGTTCTAAGAACGAGCCGGTTCTAAGAACGAGCCGGTTCTAAGAACGAGCCGGTTCTAAGAACGAGCCGGTTCTAAGAACGAGCCGGTTCTAAGAACGAGCCGGTTCTAAGAACGAGCCGGTTCTAAGAACGAGCCGGTTCTAAGAACGAGCCGGTTCTAAGAACGAGCCGGTTCTAAGAACGAGCCGGTTCTAAGAACGAGCCGGTTCTAAGAACGAGCCGGTTCTAAGAACGAGCCGGTTCTAAGAACGAGCCGGTTCTAAGAACGAGCCGGTTCTAAGAACGAGCCGGTTCTAAGAACGAGCCGGTTCTAAGAACGAGCCGGTTCTAAGAACGAGCCGGTTCTAAGAACGAGCCGGTTCTAAGAACGAGCCGGTTCTAAGAACGAGCCGGTTCTAAGAACGAGCCGGTTCTAAGAACGAGCCGGTTCTAAGAACGAGCCGGTTCTAAGAACGAGCCGGTTCTAAGAACGAGCCGGTTCTAAGAACGAGCCGGTTCTAAGAACGAGCCGGTTCTAAGAACGAGCCGGTTCTAAGAACGAGCCGGTTCTAAGAACGAGCCGGTTCTAAGAACGAGCCGGTTCTAAGAACGAGCCGGTTCTAAGAACGAGCCGGTTCTAAGAACGAGCCGGTTCTAAGAACGAGCCGGTTCTAAGAACGAGCCGGTTCTAAGAACGAGCCGGTTCTAAGAACGAGCCGGTTCTAAGAACGAGCCGGTTCTAAGAACGAGCCGGTTCTAAGAACGAGCCGGTTCTAAGAACGAGCCGGTTCTAAGAACGAGCCGGTTCTAAGAACGAGCCGGTTCTAAGAACGAGCCGGTTCTAAGAACGAGCCGGTTCTAAGAACGAGCCGGTTCTAAGAACGAGCCGGTTCTAAGAACGAGCCGGTTCTAAGAACGAGCCGGTTCTAAGAACGAGCCGGTTCTAAGAACGAGCCGGTTCTAAGAACGAGCCGGTTCTAAGAACGAGCCGGTTCTAAGAACGAGCCGGTTCTAAGAACGAGCCGGTTCTAAGAACGAGCCGGTTCTAAGAACGAGCCGGTTCTAAGAACGAGCCGGTTCTAAGAACGAGCCGGTTCTAAGAACGAGCCGGTTCTAAGAACGAGCCGGTTCTAAGAACGAGCCGGTTCTAAGAACGAGCCGGTTCTAAGAACGAGCCGGTTCTAAGAACGAGCCGGTTCTAAGAACGAGCCGGTTCTAAGAACGAGCCGGTTCTAAGAACGAGCCGGTTCTAAGAACGAGCCGGTTCTAAGAACGAGCCGGTTCTAAGAACGAGCCGGTTCTAAGAACGAGCCGGTTCTAAGAACGAGCCGGTTCTAAGAACGAGCCGGTTCTAAGAACGAGCCGGTTCTAAGAACGAGCCGGTTCTAAGAACGAGCCGGTTCTAAGAACGAGCCGGTTCTAAGAACGAGCCGGTTCTAAGAACGAGCCGGTTCTAAGAACGAGCCGGTTCTAAGAACGAGCCGGTTCTAAGAACGAGCCGGTTCTAAGAACGAGCCGGTTCTAAGAACGAGCCGGTTCTAAGAACGAGCCGGTTCTAAGAACGAGCCGGTTCTAAGAACGAGCCGGTTCTAAGAACGAGCCGGTTCTAAGAACGAGCCGGTTCTAAGAACGAGCCGGTTCTAAGAACGAGCCGGTTCTAAGAACGAGCCGGTTCTAAGAACGAGCCGGTTCTAAGAACGAGCCGGTTCTAAGAACGAGCCGGTTCTAAGAACGAGCCGGTTCTAAGAACGAGCCGGTTCTAAGAACGAGCCGGTTCTAAGAACGAGCCGGTTCTAAGAACGAGCCGGTTCTAAGAACGAGCCGGTTCTAAGAACGAGCCGGTTCTAAGAACGAGCCGGTTCTAAGAACGAGCCGGTTCTAAGAACGAGCCGGTTCTAAGAACGAGCCGGTTCTAAGAACGAGCCGGTTCTAAGAACGAGCCGGTTCTAAGAACGAGCCGGTTCTAAGAACGAGCCGGTTCTAAGAACGAGCCGGTTCTAAGAACGAGCCGGTTCTAAGAACGAGCCGGTTCTAAGAACGAGCCGGTTCTAAGAACGAGCCGGTTCTAAGAACGAGCCGGTTCTAAGAACGAGCCGGTTCTAAGAACGAGCCGGTTCTAAGAACGAGCCGGTTCTAAGAACGAGCCGGTTCTAAGAACGAGCCGGTTCTAAGAACGAGCCGGTTCTAAGAACGAGCCGGTTCTAAGAACGAGCCGGTTCTAAGAACGAGCCGGTTCTAAGAACGAGCCGGTTCTAAGAACGAGCCGGTTCTAAGAACGAGCCGGTTCTAAGAACGAGCCGGTTCTAAGAACGAGCCGGTTCTAAGAACGAGCCGGTTCTAAGAACGAGCCGGTTCTAAGAACGAGCCGGTTCTAAGAACGAGCCGGTTCTAAGAACGAGCCGGTTCTAAGAACGAGCCGGTTCTAAGAACGAGCCGGTTCTAAGAACGAGCCGGTTCTAAGAACGAGCCGGTTCTAAGAACGAGCCGGTTCTAAGAACGAGCCGGTTCTAAGAACGAGCCGGTTCTAAGAACGAGCCGGTTCTAAGAACGAGCCGGTTCTAAGAACGAGCCGGTTCTAAGAACGAGCCGGTTCTAAGAACGAGCCGGTTCTAAGAACGAGCCGGTTCTAAGAACGAGCCGGTTCTAAGAACGAGCCGGTTCTAAGAACGAGCCGGTTCTAAGAACGAGCCGGTTCTAAGAACGAGCCGGTTCTAAGAACGAGCCGGTTCTAAGAACGAGCCGGTTCTAAGAACGAGCCGGTTCTAAGAACGAGCCGGTTCTAAGAACGAGCCGGTTCTAAGAACGAGCCGGTTCTAAGAACGAGCCGGTTCTAAGAACGAGCCGGTTCTAAGAACGAGCCGGTTCTAAGAACGAGCCGGTTCTAAGAACGAGCCGGTTCTAAGAACGAGCCGGTTCTAAGAACGAGCCGGTTCTAAGAACGAGCCGGTTCTAAGAACGAGCCGGTTCTAAGAACGAGCCGGTTCTAAGAACGAGCCGGTTCTAAGAACGAGCCGGTTCTAAGAACGAGCCGGTTCTAAGAACGAGCCGGTTCTAAGAACGAGCCGGTTCTAAGAACGAGCCGGTTCTAAGAACGAGCCGGTTCTAAGAACGAGCCGGTTCTAAGAACGAGCCGGTTCTAAGAACGAGCCGGTTCTAAGAACGAGCCGGTTCTAAGAACGAGCCGGTTCTAAGAACGAGCCGGTTCTAAGAACGAGCCGGTTCTAAGAACGAGCCGGTTCTAAGAACGAGCCGGTTCTAAGAACGAGCCGGTTCTAAGAACGAGCCGGTTCTAAGAACGAGCCGGTTCTAAGAACGAGCCGGTTCTAAGAACGAGCCGGTTCTAAGAACGAGCCGGTTCTAAGAACGAGCCGGTTCTAAGAACGAGCCGGTTCTAAGAACGAGCCGGTTCTAAGAACGAGCCGGTTCTAAGAACGAGCCGGTTCTAAGAACGAGCCGGTTCTAAGAACGAGCCGGTTCTAAGAACGAGCCGGTTCTAAGAACGAGCCGGTTCTAAGAACGAGCCGGTTCTAAGAACGAGCCGGTTCTAAGAACGAGCCGGTTCTAAGAACGAGCCGGTTCTAAGAACGAGCCGGTTCTAAGAACGAGCCGGTTCTAAGAACGAGCCGGTTCTAAGAACGAGCCGGTTCTAAGAACGAGCCGGTTCTAAGAACGAGCCGGTTCTAAGAACGAGCCGGTTCTAAGAACGAGCCGGTTCTAAGAACGAGCCGGTTCTAAGAACGAGCCGGTTCTAAGAACGAGCCGGTTCTAAGAACGAGCCGGTTCTAAGAACGAGCCGGTTCTAAGAACGAGCCGGTTCTAAGAACGAGCCGGTTCTAAGAACGAGCCGGTTCTAAGAACGAGCCGGTTCTAAGAACGAGCCGGTTCTAAGAACGAGCCGGTTCTAAGAACGAGCCGGTTCTAAGAACGAGCCGGTTCTAAGAACGAGCCGGTTCTAAGAACGAGCCGGTTCTAAGAACGAGCCGGTTCTAAGAACGAGCCGGTTCTAAGAACGAGCCGGTTCTAAGAACGAGCCGGTTCTAAGAACGAGCCGGTTCTAAGAACGAGCCGGTTCTAAGAACGAGCCGGTTCTAAGAACGAGCCGGTTCTAAGAACGAGCCGGTTCTAAGAACGAGCCGGTTCTAAGAACGAGCCGGTTCTAAGAACGAGCCGGTTCTAAGAACGAGCCGGTTCTAAGAACGAGCCGGTTCTAAGAACGAGCCGGTTCTAAGAACGAGCCGGTTCTAAGAACGAGCCGGTTCTAAGAACGAGCCGGTTCTAAGAACGAGCCGGTTCTAAGAACGAGCCGGTTCTAAGAACGAGCCGGTTCTAAGAACGAGCCGGTTCTAAGAACGAGCCGGTTCTAAGAACGAGCCGGTTCTAAGAACGAGCCGGTTCTAAGAACGAGCCGGTTCTAAGAACGAGCCGGTTCTAAGAACGAGCCGGTTCTAAGAACGAGCCGGTTCTAAGAACGAGCCGGTTCTAAGAACGAGCCGGTTCTAAGAACGAGCCGGTTCTAAGAACGAGCCGGTTCTAAGAACGAGCCGGTTCTAAGAACGAGCCGGTTCTAAGAACGAGCCGGTTCTAAGAACGAGCCGGTTCTAAGAACGAGCCGGTTCTAAGAACGAGCCGGTTCTAAGAACGAGCCGGTTCTAAGAACGAGCCGGTTCTAAGAACGAGCCGGTTCTAAGAACGAGCCGGTTCTAAGAACGAGCCGGTTCTAAGAACGAGCCGGTTCTAAGAACGAGCCGGTTCTAAGAACGAGCCGGTTCTAAGAACGAGCCGGTTCTAAGAACGAGCCGGTTCTAAGAACGAGCCGGTTCTAAGAACGAGCCGGTTCTAAGAACGAGCCGGTTCTAAGAACGAGCCGGTTCTAAGAACGAGCCGGTTCTAAGAACGAGCCGGTTCTAAGAACGAGCCGGTTCTAAGAACGAGCCGGTTCTAAGAACGAGCCGGTTCTAAGAACGAGCCGGTTCTAAGAACGAGCCGGTTCTAAGAACGAGCCGGTTCTAAGAACGAGCCGGTTCTAAGAACGAGCCGGTTCTAAGAACGAGCCGGTTCTAAGAACGAGCCGGTTCTAAGAACGAGCCGGTTCTAAGAACGAGCCGGTTCTAAGAACGAGCCGGTTCTAAGAACGAGCCGGTTCTAAGAACGAGCCGGTTCTAAGAACGAGCCGGTTCTAAGAACGAGCCGGTTCTAAGAACGAGCCGGTTCTAAGAACGAGCCGGTTCTAAGAACGAGCCGGTTCTAAGAACGAGCCGGTTCTAAGAACGAGCCGGTTCTAAGAACGAGCCGGTTCTAAGAACGAGCCGGTTCTAAGAACGAGCCGGTTCTAAGAACGAGCCGGTTCTAAGAACGAGCCGGTTCTAAGAACGAGCCGGTTCTAAGAACGAGCCGGTTCTAAGAACGAGCCGGTTCTAAGAACGAGCCGGTTCTAAGAACGAGCCGGTTCTAAGAACGAGCCGGTTCTAAGAACGAGCCGGTTCTAAGAACGAGCCGGTTCTAAGAACGAGCCGGTTCTAAGAACGAGCCGGTTCTAAGAACGAGCCGGTTCTAAGAACGAGCCGGTTCTAAGAACGAGCCGGTTCTAAGAACGAGCCGGTTCTAAGAACGAGCCGGTTCTAAGAACGAGCCGGTTCTAAGAACGAGCCGGTTCTAAGAACGAGCCGGTTCTAAGAACGAGCCGGTTCTAAGAACGAGCCGGTTCTAAGAACGAGCCGGTTCTAAGAACGAGCCGGTTCTAAGAACGAGCCGGTTCTAAGAACGAGCCGGTTCTAAGAACGAGCCGGTTCTAAGAACGAGCCGGTTCTAAGAACGAGCCGGTTCTAAGAACGAGCCGGTTCTAAGAACGAGCCGGTTCTAAGAACGAGCCGGTTCTAAGAACGAGCCGGTTCTAAGAACGAGCCGGTTCTAAGAACGAGCCGGTTCTAAGAACGAGCCGGTTCTAAGAACGAGCCGGTTCTAAGAACGAGCCGGTTCTAAGAACGAGCCGGTTCTAAGAACGAGCCGGTTCTAAGAACGAGCCGGTTCTAAGAACGAGCCGGTTCTAAGAACGAGCCGGTTCTAAGAACGAGCCGGTTCTAAGAACGAGCCGGTTCTAAGAACGAGCCGGTTCTAAGAACGAGCCGGTTCTAAGAACGAGCCGGTTCTAAGAACGAGCCGGTTCTAAGAACGAGCCGGTTCTAAGAACGAGCCGGTTCTAAGAACGAGCCGGTTCTAAGAACGAGCCGGTTCTAAGAACGAGCCGGTTCTAAGAACGAGCCGGTTCTAAGAACGAGCCGGTTCTAAGAACGAGCCGGTTCTAAGAACGAGCCGGTTCTAAGAACGAGCCGGTTCTAAGAACGAGCCGGTTCTAAGAACGAGCCGGTTCTAAGAACGAGCCGGTTCTAAGAACGAGCCGGTTCTAAGAACGAGCCGGTTCTAAGAACGAGCCGGTTCTAAGAACGAGCCGGTTCTAAGAACGAGCCGGTTCTAAGAACGAGCCGGTTCTAAGAACGAGCCGGTTCTAAGAACGAGCCGGTTCTAAGAACGAGCCGGTTCTAAGAACGAGCCGGTTCTAAGAACGAGCCGGTTCTAAGAACGAGCCGGTTCTAAGAACGAGCCGGTTCTAAGAACGAGCCGGTTCTAAGAACGAGCCGGTTCTAAGAACGAGCCGGTTCTAAGAACGAGCCGGTTCTAAGAACGAGCCGGTTCTAAGAACGAGCCGGTTCTAAGAACGAGCCGGTTCTAAGAACGAGCCGGTTCTAAGAACGAGCCGGTTCTAAGAACGAGCCGGTTCTAAGAACGAGCCGGTTCTAAGAACGAGCCGGTTCTAAGAACGAGCCGGTTCTAAGAACGAGCCGGTTCTAAGAACGAGCCGGTTCTAAGAACGAGCCGGTTCTAAGAACGAGCCGGTTCTAAGAACGAGCCGGTTCTAAGAACGAGCCGGTTCTAAGAACGAGCCGGTTCTAAGAACGAGCCGGTTCTAAGAACGAGCCGGTTCTAAGAACGAGCCGGTTCTAAGAACGAGCCGGTTCTAAGAACGAGCCGGTTCTAAGAACGAGCCGGTTCTAAGAACGAGCCGGTTCTAAGAACGAGCCGGTTCTAAGAACGAGCCGGTTCTAAGAACGAGCCGGTTCTAAGAACGAGCCGGTTCTAAGAACGAGCCGGTTCTAAGAACGAGCCGGTTCTAAGAACGAGCCGGTTCTAAGAACGAGCCGGTTCTAAGAACGAGCCGGTTCTAAGAACGAGCCGGTTCTAAGAACGAGCCGGTTCTAAGAACGAGCCGGTTCTAAGAACGAGCCGGTTCTAAGAACGAGCCGGTTCTAAGAACGAGCCGGTTCTAAGAACGAGCCGGTTCTAAGAACGAGCCGGTTCTAAGAACGAGCCGGTTCTAAGAACGAGCCGGTTCTAAGAACGAGCCGGTTCTAAGAACGAGCCGGTTCTAAGAACGAGCCGGTTCTAAGAACGAGCCGGTTCTAAGAACGAGCCGGTTCTAAGAACGAGCCGGTTCTAAGAACGAGCCGGTTCTAAGAACGAGCCGGTTCTAAGAACGAGCCGGTTCTAAGAACGAGCCGGTTCTAAGAACGAGCCGGTTCTAAGAACGAGCCGGTTCTAAGAACGAGCCGGTTCTAAGAACGAGCCGGTTCTAAGAACGAGCCGGTTCTAAGAACGAGCCGGTTCTAAGAACGAGCCGGTTCTAAGAACGAGCCGGTTCTAAGAACGAGCCGGTTCTAAGAACGAGCCGGTTCTAAGAACGAGCCGGTTCTAAGAACGAGCCGGTTCTAAGAACGAGCCGGTTCTAAGAACGAGCCGGTTCTAAGAACGAGCCGGTTCTAAGAACGAGCCGGTTCTAAGAACGAGCCGGTTCTAAGAACGAGCCGGTTCTAAGAACGAGCCGGTTCTAAGAACGAGCCGGTTCTAAGAACGAGCCGGTTCTAAGAACGAGCCGGTTCTAAGAACGAGCCGGTTCTAAGAACGAGCCGGTTCTAAGAACGAGCCGGTTCTAAGAACGAGCCGGTTCTAAGAACGAGCCGGTTCTAAGAACGAGCCGGTTCTAAGAACGAGCCGGTTCTAAGAACGAGCCGGTTCTAAGAACGAGCCGGTTCTAAGAACGAGCCGGTTCTAAGAACGAGCCGGTTCTAAGAACGAGCCGGTTCTAAGAACGAGCCGGTTCTAAGAACGAGCCGGTTCTAAGAACGAGCCGGTTCTAAGAACGAGCCGGTTCTAAGAACGAGCCGGTTCTAAGAACGAGCCGGTTCTAAGAACGAGCCGGTTCTAAGAACGAGCCGGTTCTAAGAACGAGCCGGTTCTAAGAACGAGCCGGTTCTAAGAACGAGCCGGTTCTAAGAACGAGCCGGTTCTAAGAACGAGCCGGTTCTAAGAACGAGCCGGTTCTAAGAACGAGCCGGTTCTAAGAACGAGCCGGTTCTAAGAACGAGCCGGTTCTAAGAACGAGCCGGTTCTAAGAACGAGCCGGTTCTAAGAACGAGCCGGTTCTAAGAACGAGCCGGTTCTAAGAACGAGCCGGTTCTAAGAACGAGCCGGTTCTAAGAACGAGCCGGTTCTAAGAACGAGCCGGTTCTAAGAACGAGCCGGTTCTAAGAACGAGCCGGTTCTAAGAACGAGCCGGTTCTAAGAACGAGCCGGTTCTAAGAACGAGCCGGTTCTAAGAACGAGCCGGTTCTAAGAACGAGCCGGTTCTAAGAACGAGCCGGTTCTAAGAACGAGCCGGTTCTAAGAACGAGCCGGTTCTAAGAACGAGCCGGTTCTAAGAACGAGCCGGTTCTAAGAACGAGCCGGTTCTAAGAACGAGCCGGTTCTAAGAACGAGCCGGTTCTAAGAACGAGCCGGTTCTAAGAACGAGCCGGTTCTAAGAACGAGCCGGTTCTAAGAACGAGCCGGTTCTAAGAACGAGCCGGTTCTAAGAACGAGCCGGTTCTAAGAACGAGCCGGTTCTAAGAACGAGCCGGTTCTAAGAACGAGCCGGTTCTAAGAACGAGCCGGTTCTAAGAACGAGCCGGTTCTAAGAACGAGCCGGTTCTAAGAACGAGCCGGTTCTAAGAACGAGCCGGTTCTAAGAACGAGCCGGTTCTAAGAACGAGCCGGTTCTAAGAACGAGCCGGTTCTAAGAACGAGCCGGTTCTAAGAACGAGCCGGTTCTAAGAACGAGCCGGTTCTAAGAACGAGCCGGTTCTAAGAACGAGCCGGTTCTAAGAACGAGCCGGTTCTAAGAACGAGCCGGTTCTAAGAACGAGCCGGTTCTAAGAACGAGCCGGTTCTAAGAACGAGCCGGTTCTAAGAACGAGCCGGTTCTAAGAACGAGCCGGTTCTAAGAACGAGCCGGTTCTAAGAACGAGCCGGTTCTAAGAACGAGCCGGTTCTAAGAACGAGCCGGTTCTAAGAACGAGCCGGTTCTAAGAACGAGCCGGTTCTAAGAACGAGCCGGTTCTAAGAACGAGCCGGTTCTAAGAACGAGCCGGTTCTAAGAACGAGCCGGTTCTAAGAACGAGCCGGTTCTAAGAACGAGCCGGTTCTAAGAACGAGCCGGTTCTAAGAACGAGCCGGTTCTAAGAACGAGCCGGTTCTAAGAACGAGCCGGTTCTAAGAACGAGCCGGTTCTAAGAACGAGCCGGTTCTAAGAACGAGCCGGTTCTAAGAACGAGCCGGTTCTAAGAACGAGCCGGTTCTAAGAACGAGCCGGTTCTAAGAACGAGCCGGTTCTAAGAACGAGCCGGTTCTAAGAACGAGCCGGTTCTAAGAACGAGCCGGTTCTAAGAACGAGCCGGTTCTAAGAACGAGCCGGTTCTAAGAACGAGCCGGTTCTAAGAACGAGCCGGTTCTAAGAACGAGCCGGTTCTAAGAACGAGCCGGTTCTAAGAACGAGCCGGTTCTAAGAACGAGCCGGTTCTAAGAACGAGCCGGTTCTAAGAACGAGCCGGTTCTAAGAACGAGCCGGTTCTAAGAACGAGCCGGTTCTAAGAACGAGCCGGTTCTAAGAACGAGCCGGTTCTAAGAACGAGCCGGTTCTAAGAACGAGCCGGTTCTAAGAACGAGCCGGTTCTAAGAACGAGCCGGTTCTAAGAACGAGCCGGTTCTAAGAACGAGCCGGTTCTAAGAACGAGCCGGTTCTAAGAACGAGCCGGTTCTAAGAACGAGCCGGTTCTAAGAACGAGCCGGTTCTAAGAACGAGCCGGTTCTAAGAACGAGCCGGTTCTAAGAACGAGCCGGTTCTAAGAACGAGCCGGTTCTAAGAACGAGCCGGTTCTAAGAACGAGCCGGTTCTAAGAACGAGCCGGTTCTAAGAACGAGCCGGTTCTAAGAACGAGCCGGTTCTAAGAACGAGCCGGTTCTAAGAACGAGCCGGTTCTAAGAACGAGCCGGTTCTAAGAACGAGCCGGTTCTAAGAACGAGCCGGTTCTAAGAACGAGCCGGTTCTAAGAACGAGCCGGTTCTAAGAACGAGCCGGTTCTAAGAACGAGCCGGTTCTAAGAACGAGCCGGTTCTAAGAACGAGCCGGTTCTAAGAACGAGCCGGTTCTAAGAACGAGCCGGTTCTAAGAACGAGCCGGTTCTAAGAACGAGCCGGTTCTAAGAACGAGCCGGTTCTAAGAACGAGCCGGTTCTAAGAACGAGCCGGTTCTAAGAACGAGCCGGTTCTAAGAACGAGCCGGTTCTAAGAACGAGCCGGTTCTAAGAACGAGCCGGTTCTAAGAACGAGCCGGTTCTAAGAACGAGCCGGTTCTAAGAACGAGCCGGTTCTAAGAACGAGCCGGTTCTAAGAACGAGCCGGTTCTAAGAACGAGCCGGTTCTAAGAACGAGCCGGTTCTAAGAACGAGCCGGTTCTAAGAACGAGCCGGTTCTAAGAACGAGCCGGTTCTAAGAACGAGCCGGTTCTAAGAACGAGCCGGTTCTAAGAACGAGCCGGTTCTAAGAACGAGCCGGTTCTAAGAACGAGCCGGTTCTAAGAACGAGCCGGTTCTAAGAACGAGCCGGTTCTAAGAACGAGCCGGTTCTAAGAACGAGCCGGTTCTAAGAACGAGCCGGTTCTAAGAACGAGCCGGTTCTAAGAACGAGCCGGTTCTAAGAACGAGCCGGTTCTAAGAACGAGCCGGTTCTAAGAACGAGCCGGTTCTAAGAACGAGCCGGTTCTAAGAACGAGCCGGTTCTAAGAACGAGCCGGTTCTAAGAACGAGCCGGTTCTAAGAACGAGCCGGTTCTAAGAACGAGCCGGTTCTAAGAACGAGCCGGTTCTAAGAACGAGCCGGTTCTAAGAACGAGCCGGTTCTAAGAACGAGCCGGTTCTAAGAACGAGCCGGTTCTAAGAACGAGCCGGTTCTAAGAACGAGCCGGTTCTAAGAACGAGCCGGTTCTAAGAACGAGCCGGTTCTAAGAACGAGCCGGTTCTAAGAACGAGCCGGTTCTAAGAACGAGCCGGTTCTAAGAACGAGCCGGTTCTAAGAACGAGCCGGTTCTAAGAACGAGCCGGTTCTAAGAACGAGCCGGTTCTAAGAACGAGCCGGTTCTAAGAACGAGCCGGTTCTAAGAACGAGCCGGTTCTAAGAACGAGCCGGTTCTAAGAACGAGCCGGTTCTAAGAACGAGCCGGTTCTAAGAACGAGCCGGTTCTAAGAACGAGCCGGTTCTAAGAACGAGCCGGTTCTAAGAACGAGCCGGTTCTAAGAACGAGCCGGTTCTAAGAACGAGCCGGTTCTAAGAACGAGCCGGTTCTAAGAACGAGCCGGTTCTAAGAACGAGCCGGTTCTAAGAACGAGCCGGTTCTAAGAACGAGCCGGTTCTAAGAACGAGCCGGTTCTAAGAACGAGCCGGTTCTAAGAACGAGCCGGTTCTAAGAACGAGCCGGTTCTAAGAACGAGCCGGTTCTAAGAACGAGCCGGTTCTAAGAACGAGCCGGTTCTAAGAACGAGCCGGTTCTAAGAACGAGCCGGTTCTAAGAACGAGCCGGTTCTAAGAACGAGCCGGTTCTAAGAACGAGCCGGTTCTAAGAACGAGCCGGTTCTAAGAACGAGCCGGTTCTAAGAACGAGCCGGTTCTAAGAACGAGCCGGTTCTAAGAACGAGCCGGTTCTAAGAACGAGCCGGTTCTAAGAACGAGCCGGTTCTAAGAACGAGCCGGTTCTAAGAACGAGCCGGTTCTAAGAACGAGCCGGTTCTAAGAACGAGCCGGTTCTAAGAACGAGCCGGTTCTAAGAACGAGCCGGTTCTAAGAACGAGCCGGTTCTAAGAACGAGCCGGTTCTAAGAACGAGCCGGTTCTAAGAACGAGCCGGTTCTAAGAACGAGCCGGTTCTAAGAACGAGCCGGTTCTAAGAACGAGCCGGTTCTAAGAACGAGCCGGTTCTAAGAACGAGCCGGTTCTAAGAACGAGCCGGTTCTAAGAACGAGCCGGTTCTAAGAACGAGCCGGTTCTAAGAACGAGCCGGTTCTAAGAACGAGCCGGTTCTAAGAACGAGCCGGTTCTAAGAACGAGCCGGTTCTAAGAACGAGCCGGTTCTAAGAACGAGCCGGTTCTAAGAACGAGCCGGTTCTAAGAACGAGCCGGTTCTAAGAACGAGCCGGTTCTAAGAACGAGCCGGTTCTAAGAACGAGCCGGTTCTAAGAACGAGCCGGTTCTAAGAACGAGCCGGTTCTAAGAACGAGCCGGTTCTAAGAACGAGCCGGTTCTAAGAACGAGCCGGTTCTAAGAACGAGCCGGTTCTAAGAACGAGCCGGTTCTAAGAACGAGCCGGTTCTAAGAACGAGCCGGTTCTAAGAACGAGCCGGTTCTAAGAACGAGCCGGTTCTAAGAACGAGCCGGTTCTAAGAACGAGCCGGTTCTAAGAACGAGCCGGTTCTAAGAACGAGCCGGTTCTAAGAACGAGCCGGTTCTAAGAACGAGCCGGTTCTAAGAACGAGCCGGTTCTAAGAACGAGCCGGTTCTAAGAACGAGCCGGTTCTAAGAACGAGCCGGTTCTAAGAACGAGCCGGTTCTAAGAACGAGCCGGTTCTAAGAACGAGCCGGTTCTAAGAACGAGCCGGTTCTAAGAACGAGCCGGTTCTAAGAACGAGCCGGTTCTAAGAACGAGCCGGTTCTAAGAACGAGCCGGTTCTAAGAACGAGCCGGTTCTAAGAACGAGCCGGTTCTAAGAACGAGCCGGTTCTAAGAACGAGCCGGTTCTAAGAACGAGCCGGTTCTAAGAACGAGCCGGTTCTAAGAACGAGCCGGTTCTAAGAACGAGCCGGTTCTAAGAACGAGCCGGTTCTAAGAACGAGCCGGTTCTAAGAACGAGCCGGTTCTAAGAACGAGCCGGTTCTAAGAACGAGCCGGTTCTAAGAACGAGCCGGTTCTAAGAACGAGCCGGTTCTAAGAACGAGCCGGTTCTAAGAACGAGCCGGTTCTAAGAACGAGCCGGTTCTAAGAACGAGCCGGTTCTAAGAACGAGCCGGTTCTAAGAACGAGCCGGTTCTAAGAACGAGCCGGTTCTAAGAACGAGCCGGTTCTAAGAACGAGCCGGTTCTAAGAACGAGCCGGTTCTAAGAACGAGCCGGTTCTAAGAACGAGCCGGTTCTAAGAACGAGCCGGTTCTAAGAACGAGCCGGTTCTAAGAACGAGCCGGTTCTAAGAACGAGCCGGTTCTAAGAACGAGCCGGTTCTAAGAACGAGCCGGTTCTAAGAACGAGCCGGTTCTAAGAACGAGCCGGTTCTAAGAACGAGCCGGTTCTAAGAACGAGCCGGTTCTAAGAACGAGCCGGTTCTAAGAACGAGCCGGTTCTAAGAACGAGCCGGTTCTAAGAACGAGCCGGTTCTAAGAACGAGCCGGTTCTAAGAACGAGCCGGTTCTAAGAACGAGCCGGTTCTAAGAACGAGCCGGTTCTAAGAACGAGCCGGTTCTAAGAACGAGCCGGTTCTAAGAACGAGCCGGTTCTAAGAACGAGCCGGTTCTAAGAACGAGCCGGTTCTAAGAACGAGCCGGTTCTAAGAACGAGCCGGTTCTAAGAACGAGCCGGTTCTAAGAACGAGCCGGTTCTAAGAACGAGCCGGTTCTAAGAACGAGCCGGTTCTAAGAACGAGCCGGTTCTAAGAACGAGCCGGTTCTAAGAACGAGCCGGTTCTAAGAACGAGCCGGTTCTAAGAACGAGCCGGTTCTAAGAACGAGCCGGTTCTAAGAACGAGCCGGTTCTAAGAACGAGCCGGTTCTAAGAACGAGCCGGTTCTAAGAACGAGCCGGTTCTAAGAACGAGCCGGTTCTAAGAACGAGCCGGTTCTAAGAACGAGCCGGTTCTAAGAACGAGCCGGTTCTAAGAACGAGCCGGTTCTAAGAACGAGCCGGTTCTAAGAACGAGCCGGTTCTAAGAACGAGCCGGTTCTAAGAACGAGCCGGTTCTAAGAACGAGCCGGTTCTAAGAACGAGCCGGTTCTAAGAACGAGCCGGTTCTAAGAACGAGCCGGTTCTAAGAACGAGCCGGTTCTAAGAACGAGCCGGTTCTAAGAACGAGCCGGTTCTAAGAACGAGCCGGTTCTAAGAACGAGCCGGTTCTAAGAACGAGCCGGTTCTAAGAACGAGCCGGTTCTAAGAACGAGCCGGTTCTAAGAACGAGCCGGTTCTAAGAACGAGCCGGTTCTAAGAACGAGCCGGTTCTAAGAACGAGCCGGTTCTAAGAACGAGCCGGTTCTAAGAACGAGCCGGTTCTAAGAACGAGCCGGTTCTAAGAACGAGCCGGTTCTAAGAACGAGCCGGTTCTAAGAACGAGCCGGTTCTAAGAACGAGCCGGTTCTAAGAACGAGCCGGTTCTAAGAACGAGCCGGTTCTAAGAACGAGCCGGTTCTAAGAACGAGCCGGTTCTAAGAACGAGCCGGTTCTAAGAACGAGCCGGTTCTAAGAACGAGCCGGTTCTAAGAACGAGCCGGTTCTAAGAACGAGCCGGTTCTAAGAACGAGCCGGTTCTAAGAACGAGCCGGTTCTAAGAACGAGCCGGTTCTAAGAACGAGCCGGTTCTAAGAACGAGCCGGTTCTAAGAACGAGCCGGTTCTAAGAACGAGCCGGTTCTAAGAACGAGCCGGTTCTAAGAACGAGCCGGTTCTAAGAACGAGCCGGTTCTAAGAACGAGCCGGTTCTAAGAACGAGCCGGTTCTAAGAACGAGCCGGTTCTAAGAACGAGCCGGTTCTAAGAACGAGCCGGTTCTAAGAACGAGCCGGTTCTAAGAACGAGCCGGTTCTAAGAACGAGCCGGTTCTAAGAACGAGCCGGTTCTAAGAACGAGCCGGTTCTAAGAACGAGCCGGTTCTAAGAACGAGCCGTTCTAAGAACGAGCCGGTTCTAAGACGAGCCGGTTCTAAGAACGAGCCGGTTCTAAGAACGAGCCGGTTCTAAGAACGAGCCGGTTCTAAGAACGAGCCGGTTCTAAGAACGAGCCGGTTCTAAGAACGAGCCGGTTCTAAGAACGAGCCGGTTCTAAGAACGAGCCGGTTCTAAGAACGAGCCGGTTCTAAGAACGAGCCGGTTCTAAGAACGAGCCGGTTCTAAGAACGAGCCGGTTCTAAGAACGAGCCGGTTCTAAGAACGAGCCGGTTCTAAGAACGAGCCGGTTCTAAGAACGAGCCGGTTCTAAGAACGAGCCGGTTCTAAGAACGAGCCGGTTCTAAGAACGAGCCGGTTCTAAGAACGAGCCGGTTCTAAGAACGAGCCGGTTCTAAGAACGAGCCGGTTCTAAGAACGAGCCGGTTCTAAGAACGAGCCGGTTCTAAGAACGAGCCGGTTCTAAGAACGAGCCGGTTCTAAGAACGAGCCGGTTCTAAGAACGAGCCGGTTCTAAGAACGAGCCGGTTCTAAGAACGAGCCGGTTCTAAGAACGAGCCGGTTTAAGAACGAGCCGGTTCTAAGAACGAGCCGGTTCTAAGAACGAGCCGGTTCTAAGAACGAGCCGGTTCTAAGAACGAGCCGGTTCTAAGAACGAGCCGGTTCTAAGACGAGCCGGTTCTAAGAACGAGCCGGTTTAAGAACGAGCCAGTTCTAAGAACGAGCCGGTTCTAAGAACGAGCCGGTTCTAAGAACGAGCCGGTTCTAAGAACGAGCCGGTTCTAAGAACGAGCCGGTTCTAAGAACGAGCCGGTTCTAAGAACGAGCCGGTTCTAAGAACGAGCCGGTTCTAAGAACGAGCCGGTTCTAAGAACGAGCCGGTTCAAAGAACGAGCCGGTTCTAAGAACGAGCCGGTTCTAAGAAGCCGGTTCTAAGAACGAGCCGGTTCTAAGAACGAGCCGGTTCTAAGAACGAGCCGGTTCTAAGAACGAGCCGGTTCTAAGAACGAGCCGGTTCTAAGAACGAGCCGGTTCTAAGAACGAGCCGGTTCTAAGAACGAGCCGGTTCTAAGAACGAGCCGGTTCTAAGAACGAGCCGGTTTAAGAACGAGCCGGTTCTAAGAACGAGCCGGTTTAAGAACGAGCCGGTTCTAAGAACGAGCCGGTTCTAAGAACGAGCCGGTTCTAAGAACGAGCCGGTTCTAAGAACGAGCCGGTTCTAAGAACGAGCCGGTTCTAAGAACGAGCCGGTTCTAAGAACGAGCCGGTTCTAAGAACGAGCCGGTTCTAAGAACGAGCCGGTTCTAAGAACGAGCCGGTTCTAAGAACGAGCCGGTTTAAGAACGAGCCGGTTCTAAGAACGAGCCGTTCTAAGAACGAGCCGGTTCTAAGAACGAGCCGGTTCTAGAACGAGCCGGTTCTAAGAACGAGCCGGTTCTAAGAACGAGCCGGTTTAAGAACGAGCCGGTTCTAAGAACGAGCCGGTTCTAAGAACGAGCCGGTTTAAGAACGAGCCGGTTCTAAGAACGAGCCGGTTCTAAGAACGAGCCGGTTGCTAAAACGAGCCGGTTGTAAGAACGAGCCGGTTCTTAGAACGAGCCGGTATAAGAACGAGTCGGTATAAGAACGAGCCGGTTCTAAGAACGAGCCGGTTCTAAGAACGAGCCGGTTTTAAGAACGAGCCGGTTCTAAGAACGAGCCGGTTCTAAGAACGAGCGGTTTTAAGAACGAGCCGGTTCTAAGAACGAGCCGGTTCTAAGACTGAGCCAGTCTAAGAACAAGCCGGTTCTAAGAACGAGCCGGTTCTAAGAAACGAGCCGGTTCTAAGAACGAGCCGGTTGTGAGAACGAGCCGGTTTAAGAGCAAGCCGGTTTTAAGAACGAGCCGGTTTTAAGAACGAGCCGGTTCTAAGAACGAGCCGGTTCTAAGAACGAGCCGGTTCTAAGAACGAGCCGGTTCTAAGAACGAGCCGTTCTAAGAAACGAGCCGGTTCTAAGAACGAGCCGGTTCTAAGAACGAGCCGGTTCTAAAACGAGCCGGTTCTAAGAACGAAGCCGGTTCTAAGAACGAGCGGTTCTAAGAACGAGCCGGTTCTAAGAAACGAGCCGGTTCTAAGAAAGAGCCGGTTCTAAGAACGAGCCGGTTCTAAGAACGAACCGGTTCTAAGAACGAGCCGGTTCTAAGAATTAGCCGGTTGTAAAGCGAGCAGTTTTAAGAACGAGCCAGTTTTAAGAACGAGCCGGTTCTAAGAGCGAGCCAGTTTTAAGAACGAGCCGGTTCTAAGAGCGAGCCGGTTCTGAAAGCGAGCCGGTTGTAAGAGCGAGCCGGTTCTGAGAGCGAGCCGATTCTAAGAGCGAGCCGGTTTTAAGAACGAGCCAGTTTTAAGAACGAGCCAGTTCTAAGAACGAGCTGGTTCTGAGAGCGAGCCGGTTCTAAGAGCGAGCCGGTTATAAGAACGAGCCAGTATAAGAACGAGCCAGTTTTAAGAACGAGCTGGTTTAAGAACGAGCTGGTTCTAAGAGCGGCCGGTTCGAAGAACAAGCCGGTTGAAGAACGAGCCGGTTCTAAGAACGAGCCGGTTTCTAAGAACAAGCCGGTTCTAAGAACAAGCCGGTTTCAAAGAACAAGCCGGTTCAAAGAATAAGCCGGTTCAAAGAATAAGCCGGTTCGAAGAATAAGCCGGTTCGAAGAATAAGCCGGTTCTAAGAACAAGCCGGTTCTAAGAAACAAGCCGGTTCTAAGACAAGCCGGTTCGAAGAATAAGCCGGTTCTAAGAACGAGCCGGTTCTAAGAACAAGCCGGTTCTAAGAACAAGCCGGTTCTAAGAACGAGCCGGTTTAAGAGCGAGCCGGTTTTAAGAACGAGCCGGTTTTAAGAACGAGCCGGTTTTAAGAACGAGCCGGTTTTAAGAACGAGCCGGTTTAAGAACGAGCCGGTTCTAAGAACGAGCCGGTTTCTAAGACTGAGCCAGTTCTAAGAACGAGGCCGGTTCTAAGAACGAGCCGGTTCTAAGAACGAGCCGGTTGTGAGAACGAGCCGGTTAAGACAAGCCGGTTTAAGAACGAGCCGTGTTTAAGAACGAGCCGGTTCTAAGAACGAGCCGGTTCTAAGAACGAGCGGTTCTAAGAACGAGCCGGTTCTAAGAACGAGCCGGTTCTAAGAACGAGCCGGTTCTAAGAACGAGCCGGTTCTAAGAACGAGCCGGTTCTAAGAACGAGCGGTTCTAAGAACGAGCCGGTTCTAAGAACGAGCCGGTTCTAAGAACGAGCCGGTTCTAAGAAAGAGCCGGTTCTAAGAACGAGCCGGTTCTAAGAACGAACCGGTTCTAAGAACGAGCCGGTTCTAAGAATTAGCCGGTTGTAAGAGCGAGCCAGTTTTAAGAACGAGCCAGTTTTAAGAACGAGCCGGTTCTAAGAGCGAGCCAGTTTTAAGAACGAGCCGGTTCTAAGAGCGAGCCGGTTCTGAAAGCGAGCCGGTTGTAAGAGCGAGCCGGTTCTGAGAGCGAGCCGATTCTAAGAGCGAGCCGGTTTTAAGAACGAGCCAGTTTTAAGAACGAGCCAGTTTAAGAACGAGCTGGTTCTGAGAGCGAGCCGGTTCTAAGAGCGAGCCGGATAAGAACGAGCCAGTTATAGAACGAGCAGTTTTAAGAACGAGCTGGTTCTAAGAACGAGCTGGTTCTAAGAGCGAGCCGGTCGAAGAACAAGCCGGTTTGAAGAACGAGCCGGTTCTAAGAACGAGCCGGTTCTAAGAACAAGCCGGTTCTAAAACAAGCCGGTTCAAAGAACAAGCCGGTTCAAAGAATAGAGCCGGTTCAAAGAATAAGCCGGTTCGAAGAATAAGCCGGTTCTAAGAACGAGCCGGTTCTAAGAACAAGCCGGTTCTAAGAACAAGCCGGTTCTAAGAAAAGGCCGGTTCGAAAATAAGCCGGTTCTAAGAACGAGCGGTTCTAAGAACAAGCCGGTTCTAAGAACAAGCCGGTTCAAGAAAAGCCGGTTTTAAGAAAAGCCGGTTCTAAGAACAAGCCGGTTCGAAGAACAAGCGGTTCAAAGAACAAGCCGGTTCGAAGAATAAGCCGGTTCTAAGAACGAGCCGGTTCTAAGAACAAGCCGGTTCTAAGAACAAGCCGGTTCTAAGAACAAGCCGGTTCTAAGAACAAGCCGGTTCTAAGAACAAGCCGGTTCTAAGAACGAGCCGGTTTAAGAACGAGCCGGTTCTAAGACGAGCCGGTTCTAAGAACGAGCCGGTTCTAAGAAACGAGCCGGTTCTAAGAACAAGCCAGTTTTAAGACGAGCCAGTTTTAAGAACGAGCCAGTTCTAAGAACGAGCCGGTTCTAAGAGCGAGCCGGTTTAAGAGCGAGCCGGTTCTAGAGCGAGCCGGTTTTAAGAACGAGCCGGTTCTAAGAACGAGCCGGTTCTAAGAACGAGCCGGTTTAAGAGCGAGCCAGTTCTAAAAACGAGCCGGTTCTAAGAGCAAGCCGGTTCTAAGAGCGAGCCAGTTTTAAGAGCAAGCCGGTTCTAGGAACGAGCCGGTGTTAGAACGAGCTGGTTCTTAAAACGAGCCGGTTCTTAGAACGAGCCGGTTCTTAGAAGAAGCCGGTTCTTAGAACAAGCGGTTATAGGCGTGAGCCGTTCTAAGAGTGAGCGGTTCTAAGAACAAGCCGGTTCTAGAACGAGCCGGTTTTAAGAACGAGCCGGTTCTAAGAACGAGCCGGTTCTAAGAACGAGCCGGTTATAAGAACGAGCCGGTTCTAAGAACGAGCCGGTTCTAAGAACGAGCCGGTTCTAAGAAGAGCCGGTTCTAAGAACGAGCCGGTCTAAGAACGAACCGGTTCTAAGAACGAGCCGGTTCTAAGAACAAGCCGGTTTTAAGAGCGAGCCAGTTTTAAGAACGAGCCGGTTCTAAGAGCGAGCCAGTTTAAGAACGAGCCGGTTCTAAGAGCGAGCCGGTTCTAAGAGCGAGCCGGTTCTAAAAGCGAGCGGTTGTAAGAGCGAGCCGGTTCTGAGAGCGAGCCGGTTCTAAGAGCGAGCCGGTTTTAAGAACGGCCAGTTTTAAGAACGAGCCAGTTCTAAGAACGAGCCGGTTCTAAGAACGAGCCGGTTTTAAGAGCGAGCCGGTTTTAAGAACGAGCCGGTTGTAAGAACGAGCCGGTTCTAAGAACGAGCCGGTTCTAAGACGAGCCGGTTCTAAGAACGAGCCGGTTTAAGAACGAGCCGGTTCTAAGAACGAGCCGGTTCTAAAAACGAGCCGGTTTTAAGAGCGAGCCGGTTTAAGAACGAGCCGGTTTTAAGAACGAGCCGGTTTAAGAACGAGCCGGTTTAAGAACGAGCCGGTTTAAGAACGAGCCGGTTCTAAGAACGAGCCGGTTCAAACTGAGCCAGTTCTAAGAACAGCCGGTTCTAAGAACGAGCCGGTTCTAAGAACGAGCCGGTTCTAAGAACGAGCCGGTTCTAAGAACGAGCCGGTTGTAAGAACGAGCCGGTTTTTAAGAGCAAGCCGGTTTTAAGAACGAGCCGGTTTTTAAGAACGAGCCGGTTCTAGAGAACGAGCCGGTTCTAAGAACGAGCCGTTCTAAGAACGAGCCGGTTCTAAGAACGAGCCGGTTCTAAGAACGAGCCGGTTCTAAGAACGAGCCGGTTCTAAGAACGAGCCGGTTCTAAGAACGAGCGGTTCTAGAACGAGCCGGTTCTAAGAACGAGCCGGTCTAAGAAAGAGCGGTTCTAAGAACGAGCCGGTTCTAAGAACGACCGGTTCTAAGAACGAGCCGGTTCTAAGAACTTAGCCGGTTAAGAGCGAGCCAGTTGTAAGAACGAGCAGTTTAAGAACGAGCCGGTTCTAAGAGCGAGCCAGTTTTAAGAACGAGC